>CM075850.1:134976116-135257447 GCA_037975125.1 Latrodectus hesperus | reverse complement strand
ATTACATTTCAAAACTCTTTGAATATCTTAATTATTGTCAATTCTATATTAAAATATTGCATTGTATTTAGTACCGAAGGAATATTTAAAACTAACGCAGTTGTTTACTTTATTATAAAAATATATTTTAGGAGAAAAAGGGCTTTGTATACATTGCACACAAGCGACACAAGGGAATTCTGAATCCCGTGAACATTAACTTCATAATTCCCCAATATCTTTAGTAATTCCACATCTATATTAAAAAAAATAGGCTAGTTTACTATGAAATGACATTATAAATCTAATGAGAGCTCTTATTTCATTATAAAGAATGAGTTTTAGGAAGAAAATTTGCTTTTATATACATTGCCAAAATTGCAAGACTTCTGATCCCGTTGAATATTAATTTAAAAACTCCTCAATATCCTTAGAAATTTCTGACGTGTATTAAAGCGATGGGGCTCACTTTCTTTTGCATAAAATTCTAAACATAATGACACTAACTATTTAATAATAAAAAATATGATTTTGGAGAAAAGTGTGCTTTTTTGTATTCAGGCTTGGAACAGGCAATGTGATGCGTGATCATGAAATTCAAAATTTCTCGATAACTTTCAAAACGACTTGTATATAGGAAAACGATTGGTTGGATTTAGTATTTAATAAGAATTTGTTGCTAGTAACATCATTTATTTTAATACGGAAAATATATGTTTTAAGGAAAAACTCAAAACTGCAAATTTCAGGTACTGCTTTAGGTGATCAGTTTATTACATTTCAAAACTCTTTGAATATCTTAATTATTGTCAATTCTATATTAAAATATTGCATTGTATTTAGTACCGAAGGAATATTTAAAACTAACGCAGTTGTTTACTTTATTATAAAAATATATTTTAGGAGAAAAAGGGCTTTGTATACATTGCACACAAGCGACACAAGGGAATTCTGAATCCCGTGAACATTAACTTCATAATTCCCCAATATCTTTAGTAATTCCACATCTATATTAAAAAAAATAGGCTAGTTTACTATGAAATGACATTATAAATCTAATGAGAGCTCTTATTTCATTATAAAGAATGAGTTTTAGGAAGAAAATTTGCTTTTATATACATTGCCAAAATTGCAAGACTTCTGATCCCGTTGAATATTAATTTAAAAACTCCTCAATATCCTTAGAAATTTCTGACGTGTATTAAAGCGATGGGGCTCACTTTCTTTTGCATAAAATTCTAAACATAATGACACTAACTATTTAATAATAAAAAATATGATTTTGGAGAAAAGTGTGCTTTTTTGTATTCAGGCTTGGAACAGGCAATGTGATGCGTGATCATGAAATTCAAAATTTCTCGATAACTTTCAAAACGACTTGTATATAGGAAAACGATTGGTTGGATTTAGTATTTAATAAGAATTTGTTGCTAGTAACATCATTTATTTTAATACGGAAAATATATGTTTTAAGGAAAAACTCAAAACTGCAAATTTCAGGTACTGCTTTAGGTGATCAGTTTATTACATTTCAAAACTCTTTGAATATCTTAATTATTGTCAATTCTATATTAAAATATTGCATTGTATTTAGTACCGAAGGAATATTTAAAACTAACGCAGTTGTTTACTTTATTATAAAAATATATTTTAGGAGAAAAAGGGCTTTGTATACATTGCACACAAGCGACACAAGGGAATTCTGAATCCCGTGAACATTAACTTCATAATTCCCCAATATCTTTAGTAATTCCACATCTATATTAAAAAAATAGGCTAGTTTACTATGAAATGACATTATAAATCTAATGAGAGCTCTTATTTCATTATAAAGAATGAGTTTTAGGAAGAAAATTTGCTTTTATATACATTGCCAAAATTGCAAGACTTCTGATCCCGTTGAATATTAATTTAAAAACTCCTCAATATCCTTAGAAATTTCTGACGTGTATTAAAGCGATGGGGCTCACTTTCTTTTGCATAAAATTCTAAACATAATGACACTAACTATTTAATAATAAAAAATATGATTTTGGAGAAAAGTGTGCTTTTTTGTATTCAGGCTTGGAACAGGCAATGTGATGCGTGATCATGAAATTCAAAATTTCTCGATAACTTTCAAAACGACTTGTATATAGGAAAACGATTGGTTGGATTTAGTATTTAATAAGAATTTGTTGCTAGTAACATCATTTATTTTAATACGGAAAATATATGTTTTAAGGAAAAACTCAAAACTGCAAATTTCAGGTACTGCTTTAGGTGATCAGTTTATTACATTTCAAAACTCTTTGAATATCTTAATTATTGTCAATTCTATATTAAAATATTGCATTGTATTTAGTACCGAAGGAATATTTAAAACTAACGCAGTTGTTTACTTTATTATAAAAATATATTTTAGGAGAAAAAGGGCTTTGTATACATTGCACACAAGCGACACAAGGGAATTCTGAATCCCGTGAACATTAACTTCATAATTCCCCAATATCTTTAGTAATTCCACATCTATATTAAAAAAAATAGGCTAGTTTACTATGAAATGACATTATAAATCTAATGAGAGCTCTTATTTCATTATAAAGAATGAGTTTTAGGAAGAAAATTTGCTTTTATATACATTGCCAAAATTGCAAGACTTCTGATCCCGTTGAATATTAATTTAAAAACTCCTCAATATCCTTAGAAATTTCTGACGTGTATTAAAGCGATGGGGCTCACTTTCTTTTGCATAAAATTCTAAACATAATGACACTAACTATTTAATAATAAAAAATATGATTTTGGAGAAAAGTGTGCTTTTTTGTATTCAGGCTTGGAACAGGCAATGTGATGCGTGATCATGAAATTCAAAATTTCTCGATAACTTTCAAAACGACTTGTATATAGGAAAACGATTGGTTGGATTTAGTATTTAATAAGAATTTGTTGCTAGTAACATCATTTATTTTAATACGGAAAATATATGTTTTAAGGAAAAACTCAAAACTGCAAATTTCAGGTACTGCTTTAGGTGATCAGTTTATTACATTTCAAAACTCTTTGAATATCTTAATTATTGTCAATTCTATATTAAAATATTGCATTGTATTTAGTACCGAAGGAATATTTAAAACTAACGCAGTTGTTTACTTTATTATAAAAATATATTTTAGGAGAAAAAGGGCTTTGTATACATTGCACACAAGCGACACAAGGGAATTCTGAATCCCGTGAACATTAACTTCATAATTCCCCAATATCTTTAGTAATTCCACATCTATATTAAAAAAATAGGCTAGTTTACTATGAAATGACATTATAAATCTAATGAGAGCTCTTATTTCATTATAAAGAATGAGTTTTAGGAAGAAAATTTGCTTTTATATACATTGCCAAAATTGCAAGACTTCTGATCCCGTTGAATATTAATTTAAAAACTCCTCAATATCCTTAGAAATTTCTGACGTGTATTAAAGCGATGGGGCTCACTTTCTTTTGCATAAAATTCTAAACATAATGACACTAACTATTTAATAATAAAAAATATGATTTTGGAGAAAAGTGTGCTTTTTTGTATTCAGGCTTGGAACAGGCAATGTGATGCGTGATCATGAAATTCAAAATTTCTCGATAACTTTCAAAACGACTTGTATATAGGAAAACGATTGGTTGGATTTAGTATTTAATAAGAATTTGTTGCTAGTAACATCATTTATTTTAATACGGAAAATATATGTTTTAAGGAAAAACTCAAAACTGCAAATTTCAGGTACTGCTTTAGGTGATCAGTTTATTACATTTCAAAACTCTTTGAATATCTTAATTATTGTCAATTCTATATTAAAATATTGCATTGTATTTAGTACCGAAGGAATATTTAAAACTAACGCAGTTGTTTACTTTATTATAAAAATATATTTTAGGAGAAAAAGGGCTTTGTATACATTGCACACAAGCGACACAAGGGAATTCTGAATCCCGTGAACATTAACTTCATAATTCCCCAATATCTTTAGTAATTCCACATCTATATTAAAAAAATAGGCTAGTTTACTATGAAATGACATTATAAATCTAATGAGAGCTCTTATTTCATTATAAAGAATGAGTTTTAGGAAGAAAATTTGCTTTTATATACATTGCCAAAATTGCAAGACTTCTGATCCCGTTGAATATTAATTTAAAAACTCCTCAATATCCTTAGAAATTTCTGACGTGTATTAAAGCGATGGGGCTCACTTTCTTTTGCATAAAATTCTAAACATAATGACACTAACTATTTAATAATAAAAAATATGATTTTGGAGAAAAGTGTGCTTTTTTGTATTCAGGCTTGGAACAGGCAATGTGATGCGTGATCATGAAATTCAAAATTTCTCGATAACTTTCAAAACGACTTGTATATAGGAAAACGATTGGTTGGATTTAGTATTTAATAAGAATTTGTTGCTAGTAACATCATTTATTTTAATACGGAAAATATATGTTTTAAGGAAAAACTCAAAACTGCAAATTTCAGGTACTGCTTTAGGTGATCAGTTTATTACATTTCAAAACTCTTTGAATATCTTAATTATTGTCAATTCTATATTAAAATATTGCATTGTATTTAGTACCGAAGGAATATTTAAAACTAACGCAGTTGTTTACTTTATTATAAAAATATATTTTAGGAGAAAAAGGGCTTTGTATACATTGCACACAAGCGACACAAGGGAATTCTGAATCCCGTGAACATTAACTTCATAATTCCCCAATATCTTTAGTAATTCCACATCTATATTAAAACAAATAGGCTAGTTTACTATGAAATGACATTATAAATCTAATGAGAGCTCTTATTTCATTATAAAGAATGAGTTTTAGGAAGAAAATTTGCTTTTATATACATTGCCAAAATTGCAAGACTTCTGATCCCGTTGAATATTAATTTAAAAACTCCTCAATATCCTTAGAAATTTCTGACGTGTATTAAAGCGATGGGGCTCACTTTCTTTTGCATAAAATTCTAAACATAATGACACTAACTATTTAATAATAAAAAATATGATTTTGGAGAAAAGTGTGCTTTTTTGTATTCAGGCTTGGAACAGGCAATGTGATGCGTGATCATGAAATTCAAAATTTCTCGATAACTTTCAAAACGACTTGTATATAGGAAAACGATTGGTTGGATTTAGTATTTAATAAGAATTTGTTGCTAGTAACATCATTTATTTTAATACGGAAAATATATGTTTTAAGGAAAAACTCAAAACTGCAAATTTCAGGTACTGCTTTAGGTGATCAGTTTATTACATTTCAAAACTCTTTGAATATCTTAATTATTGTCAATTCTATATTAAAATATTGCATTGTATTTAGTACCGAAGGAATATTTAAAACTAACGCAGTTGTTTACTTTATTATAAAAATATATTTTAGGAGAAAAAGGGCTTTGTATACATTGCACACAAGCGACACAAGGGAATTCTGAATCTTGTGAACATTAACTTCATTATTCCCGAATAATTTTAGTAACACCCGATCTATATTATAACAAAATTGCTAATTTACCATGAAATGACGTTATGAACCTAATGAGAGTACTTATTTTATTATAAAAAATTAGTTTTAGGAAAAAAATGTGATTTTATATACATTGCCAAAATTGCAAAATTTACTTTTGATTTCGTAGAATATAATAAAAACAACTCTAAAGGTAATTGAGGCATTCATTCTATTACAAAAATATATTTAGGTTAAAATAGTCTTTTTTTATTATGCCTAGTGACGCATGGGACTGGCGATTCGCGCGAAATTTAAATTCATAAAGTCCTCAATATCATGAGAAATACCGAATTTATCAAAACACACTTGGTTGCAATTAGTGTTGAATAATATTCTAAGGCCAATGATATATCATTTATTTTATTGTAAAAAATAAATATTTCGAGAAAAAACTCACTATTTCTACAGTCGCAAATGTGAGAGTGCATTTGAAATAATTTTCAGGCAGCTTTAGAAATATCTAGTCAATTTGCCAGCTCCTTCTTCCGGGTAACAGTAGTGGGAGTGAAGGGATTGCGCGTATGTTGTGGCCAGGATATTCTTCAGACCTTAATCCCATTGAAAATCTTTGAGATGCCCTTGACCGTGCTGTATCTTCCAATTTCGGTGAAGTAAAATGGAGATTAAATTTAAGGTTTGAGACAAAAATAATTGTCAACTGTCGATGATAAGATATAAACTGATTTATAATCTATCATTTCAAATAAAATTCTGACGATTTATTTCTACTGCTACAATAAAGATTTTCTAAATACATATTTTCGAAAATTATTCAACTTATTCAAATATAGAAGGATTCGAAAAAAATAAAAATATTCAACGATTTATTTATTATTAGATGAGGCATTGTAAAATTTAAAAAGTATTACTATCAAGTTTCTGCATAAAACTAAATTGGGCACTTCTATAAAATTTTATTGAGTGTACTGTAAACCAGTGTTTTTCAACCCCTGCTCTGAAGACCGACAATGGTCTGCAAGAAATATTTGCCAGGCATACAGATGTGAAATATCCCAACTGTATGTCCAATATCCAAAGTGTCTTCAACCAATAACTGATATTAAAACAGAACTTACATTGCAATAACAATAATTTACTAGTTTGGAAAAATAATATGTGTGTGTGACCGATCATCAAAAATATAACAAACTGGCAACTTAATCGCCTTTCATAAATTGCCGTGTTTTACAATTATTACACCAGTTAGTGTACCACTGTCTGCCATGAGTATCGCTGATTACTTAAATCCACAGTATCTATCGTATTAATTTATAAAATTAACCTAATGCTCTAATTATTCCTTAAAAACTATTTTTGTCTTCACAATTTATTTATGCAAAAAAAAATGTACCAGTGAGTCGAATTATTAAACTTACCGGTCCACGAGAACTTACCGAAATATTATACCCGGTCCTGGGAGTAAATCAATTTGAGATAAACTGCTGTAATCCAGGGGTAGGGAGAGCCCTGGCTGAATTTACTATATCATTTGAATTTACTAATGGAATGTAGTCCCGCCATCTGATGACCAAAATAATTACTAAAAATGATTCGGCTGATTCCTTAAAAATGAAAACATGAAATTCCAGAATTTTCCAGATTCTTTAATGTTTTCTGAAAAAAGTTTGTTATGCAAATAAAATGGAATAGAAAAGATAGAAAAGAACCACGCCGTTTTCTATAATTACAAAATACCTAAATTGATAAAAGAAATATACAAATAAAATTGATAAAATAAATTTCCGGCAATATTCCTTTTTTCATCAAATATTCTCAGTTAAAACCAGAATTATTTAATAAAAACATTCTAATGTTATGAGCATGTAATAATGTTTTTATACAGTATTCTACTACGAAACTCTGGAAATATTATAAAATTATTTTTCAATAAAAAAAATCTACTTAAAAACTAAAACTTACTACTTTGTCTTTATGATAATTAGGGTATTTATATAAAGAAAATATTTTAAACTCTTAAATTTTTTTGTTAATTATATTAGAATGAGAAGTTTTTAATACACATTGATTATATATATAATATATATATTTATATATATATAATATATATATTTATATTTATATTTATATATATATATATATATATATATATATATATATATATATATATTTATATATATATATATATATATATATATATATATATATATATATATATATTTATGTATATATATTATATATATATATATATATATATATATATATATATATATATATATATTTATATATATATATATATATATATATATATATATATATATATATATATTTATGTATATATATTATATATATATATATATATATATATATATATATATATATATATATATATATAGGTAATGAAAAATTTATACCCACTTGTAAAAAATGCTGTAACCATCCAGCCACACCGAATCATATTCTGGATTGCGTCGGACTTTCCCGGGAGGATTTATCCTCAGATCCTTTGCTAGTAATTGACATTCTAACTATTAACAGTTTATTGGAGTTGATCTGACAAATGTCAGATTTTTAAAAGAGGATAAGCCAACAATATATATATATATATATATATATATATATATATATATATATATATATATATAATATATATATATATATATATATATATATATATATATATATATATATATATATATATATATATATATATATATATATATATATATATATATATATATATATATATATATTCATATAAACTTCTCAATCATAATATGTTTTTGATATTTAAAGTTATTATAGTCTTATAAACACTTCTTGTTTTTATTTTTGATATTTTCTATTACAACAGTACAGAATTTACATAAATTATATAAAACATTTTAAAATTTATTTTCTGTCTGTTGATAATAAAAATAAATTGGTAAACACTATAGACTTTCTTTAAAACTTTTTGATATTTATTTGAAGTTTAAAATACATATATATAGATTATTCAACTACGAAATTGAGCCTCGATATTTATACAATAAGAGGGTCACTCTGAAATTTTTGAGATACAACTAGGTTTTTAAAGTTATACTTACAAAATTTTAGGTGTGTTCAAAGTAGTCTTCTCCAGCATCAATGCACTTTTGTAGACGAATTTTCGACAGATTAAATGCCTCAAGCCATTCATTTCTTCAAATCGATGAAAAAAATGCATTTGTAGCCACATCAATCTTTTCTTCTAAATGAAAACGACGTCCACGTAAGTTCTTTTTTAGATTAAAGAATAACCAAAAAGTCGCACATAGCTAGATCAGGTGAATACGGCGGATGTTCAAACACTTTAATTTGTTTTTGTTTAAGAAATTCAACTGTTAATCCGGCTGTATGTGAAGATGCATTGTCATGGTGAAGCATTAGTCCCCTAACATTCAGTTCTTGTCGAATTTCTGGAAGACATTTAGTGGTACTCCAGTTTGCTGTTACTGCCTTCTGTCCTTCCAACTTGATGGCTTTGACCAATCCCGTACTTCTGAAGAAAACGGCATATATTACTTTTATCAGTGCGCGTTGTTTTTTCACCATTGTCGGCGTGGAATCATCTTCAAAGACCCATACTTTGCTTTCTTGACGTGTTGGAACGTCAAAAAACGGTATGTACGTTTCATCATCTGTTACAATTTTAGAAATGATGTGGTGGCCACCATCATTCAGCATATTAAGAGTTTCTTTACTGATTCTGACACGCTCCTCTTTTTGATGCTCAGTTAGATGATGGGGAACCCAACGGCAAACTACTTTTTCATATGTAATTCTTCATGAATGATTTTGTGTATGGTTGCGAATCCAATGTTAAGTTCCTTCTGTATCATTTGATAAGTACAGCAATTATCATCCATTAACATTTTTCGTATGGCAGATACATTACCCAGGGTGACTGCCGACGGCGGCCTTCCTGTGTGTTCTTCATCATGAAGAAAATTGCAACTTCTTATAAATTCTCTAAACCATCTGAATACAGTAGCACGAGCTGGAGATTCATCACCAAAGGCTAATTGCAACCGTTGAACGCATTCTTCTTGATTGAATCCTGCTTTGAAATCGTAGAAAATCATAGCGCGAAAATGTTCTCGCGCCAACTCCATTTTCTCTTCTGTTTAAAATTTGTTCCACTCTAAACAAGTTGAAGTAAGTCAGTAAAAAACCGTCTTCTGTGTTAAAATACTTTGTACTTTAAAATTAAACCGTTATTTTTATTTTGTAAATTCTCGTCTGCGCGTATCTCAAAAATTTCAGAGTAACCCTCGTATACCGTTATATATCATATATAATTTAGTAATAAATTACTGCATATTAATGTAGAGGTTTTAAAAAATTTTCTATTATAATCTAATTTTACTTAATGTTGATATTTGCCTCGTTCAGTGTTCAAAATTTATTTTAATATTTAAAGGTTTTAATAAATCAAAATATGAACGAAAAATCATTTGTAATTTTTTAAGAGATTTAATAAATTATTTTATTTTTAAATTATTTCATATAATTAATTATATTGCAATTACTTGAAAATTCAGTGGGTAGATATAATTAATTAACTGCTAAAACGTCTTCTGTATATTGTACGAGTTTCTGAGACTATAATGTTGTATTTATCGTAAAGGCGTAACATTTCGCAGACTTCAAGTTCAAGTCCCGGTAATATCAATTTTTAGTGTTCATTTCAATGTATTCGTGGTAAACAGCCTTGTCCTTTAAATATAATTGTTCATAAATCATAAAAAAAAATCCTCAGCCAAATTTAACTATCCTAAAAGAAATGAAAACATAATTAAACTATTTTCTGAAATGTCTTTGTATCACAGTCTGAGTTATTTATATAATTAACTGGGCAATAATAATAATAATGACGCTTTCGGTAGTCAAAATAAGAATGTACTTGTTGCTGTCAAACACAGAGAGAGAGAAAGTTTGATAATAATTTTTCAAGATATTTGTGAATAACATGTAAGTATAGCCAATAATATAGCCTTAATTATACAGAGTTAGGCATTTCGGCCCGTAATTCCGCGGATATAATAAAATTTAATGTGTTAAATATGATTATCCCCCTTGGAATGTCTTAAAGTGTCCTCCCCCCAATTCAGAATATATGTGTGAACACACTTGAGAAGATTTATGTTCACCTTTATCAGTTCCTGTGTTCACCTGGATGACACCCTGGATGTTGAGTTCTTCAAGATTTGTTTCGTAAACTCTTCCCTTTAACTATCACCACAAGAAAAATCCACAAAAGAATGAATGTAGAATCTTAAAGAAATATATTTACAGAAAGTTTTTATACTGACTATATTGAAACTTTCTGTAAATATATATCTCATGTGTTTTCATACTTTTAATTTTAGTATTATATAATATTACTTTCTGTGAAAAGTAAATTTTTCAATTTATATATGCATTAGTCTCGTGTCAAATGGATGCCTATTTGTAGAAAAATAGGTATTTAAGAATTTTCTGTAAACCTAGTGTCAAATATAGCCACAATACCAAATACTCTTTAATCTTATTTCACATTTGAGGAAGAATGTGTACACATTCATATACATATAGATGGGTGTACATATATAATTTGTGTTTATATGTACATAAAGAGGTAAGTGCGTTTTTGCACTCAAGCTCATATTTCTCCTCAAATTTAGCAAGCAAACACACACACATATATATATATATATATATATATATATATATATATATATATATATATATATATATATATATATATATATATATATATATATATATATATATATATATATATATATATATATATATATGTATGTATATATGTATATATATATGTACATTATAAAATATTTCTTTGTAGAAATGTATTACAAATATTATATTAGGTAAATCTTTATGAGAAATATTATATATTGTAGAATAAAAATTATTAATTTTTTAATTATTTTTATTTTTTCCGCGTCTTTGCATGTTCTTTTTATTTTAGAGGCTTAATTTCAACAAGTTAATTTAAAAAGTTAGACGTATCCTAATTTCACGTTATTCGGGAAAAAATCAATCACTTACACGGGAACAAAAATCATTATCGATTATTATAGTTATGTTCATAGCAAATAAAACTCACCTGAAAACAGAAGAACGTGCCGACAATATGTTCTTGTGTGCTTGAAACTTCTGATCGCCAGACATCGCTAAGCAAATTATCTTGCAACAAACTCGAAATGTTCTGTGACAATCGATTGTCTTCCTGATTTCCGGAATTCGGGAACTGGATGCGTTCTGTAGTACCCCTGTTCATGAAAGTGACCGTGATGTTGCAACGAATGATCAAGCTCCCATCTTCAAGCAGGTGGTCTCCGATTTCGCTTTTCTTCGCGAAATTCTGGATGCCCATGTAGTAGGACTTCATCCTCCCTTCCACTGCACCTGCGTCAGTTTCTTCGCCATTTTCACCCACGATGCTTGCTTTGAAGTTCACCGAGATGTTGCCATAATCCCTTTAGAAGATGTACAGTGCCAGAACATCCCTAGTATCATTGTTTGACAGTCTCAGTCTCCAGTCACCCGGGTCCCCATTCCTGTAAGAGCCACCGGATTTGCTGGACCAGAAACAGGAACTGTCCAAGTGTATGCTTTTCAAGGACAAGAACAAATCGAAGTTCTGGATGACCCAGTCCACCGTGGTGGACTCTTGGTGGAGATTAGGGGTGCACATGTATTCCACAGGTTTTGCTTCTTCGTCAGCTTCAGGCATTGAGGATGAATAAAACGCCGCCTTCCACAATTTTCTCGTTGAGAAATTGTCCTAAAATTTTCCCGCCAATAAGCGACTTATCTTTTTCCCCGCCACAAATGAGAGAAAATAACAGCGTACGCCAGTCGATGTGATACCGAAAGCACTTGCGAAGCATGTAAATAGTGTTATCAAGTTGGACTGAAATATGCAGCAAAAAGCTCTGTTCAATGACGTAATGTTTTCTGCTGTGTATGGATTATGATAAGCGGAAAAAATCTATCACTTCTGATAACATTTTGTCTATTGATTTGTAATGTTCATACGTCATAAATCGCGCATTGTTCAAACATTTTATTGATGTTTTACGGAAAAAAAACATTTTCATTTAATCTTAATCCAATTCCACTCTCTCTTTTATTTTTATAATTTTACTTATAAAAAAATGAAAGATTTATTTTGAAGAGAAATTATTGTTACCTTAGTTGATATGCTTCTACCCGTTAGCATAATTATAAGATGAATCAATGCATTTAAATTTAATATAAGAATAGTAAATAAATATTTAACACTTGTATGATTACTCATTCATTATTCAATAATTATGAATGAGAAGTCCGGAAATAAATTAATTACTTATCTAATTGGGCTTACAAATATTAATACTTTATAGTATTTTACAAAAATTTTAATTTTACATAATTTTATACATTTTATGACTTTTTTTAATTATTGTAACCAAGGAAATCGAAGTAGCAATTCGTTGCGCTATTACACGAAAAACCTCTGATGTAATCCACAAGCCGTTACGGGTGCGATTTTGCTTTCCCCGTTAGAATAAAAAGTTAACCGCGTCAGGTTAATTTATAAATATGAAGGAATTCTATCCTAAACATAAATAAAAATTTCGTATAATTATGTTGTAATTGATATTTTGCACCAGACTGAAAAAGAATGTCTAGGTATACTGCATTACTGCATATGATAATAATAGATACCAGATACATGTCTACTACAATATTATAAGAAAGATTACAAATATATATATATATATATATATATATATATATATATATATATATATTATGAATGAAGTCTACATATATTGATTTCCGATAAAAACAAGCACACAATGCCTTAATCTCTTATGATGATTTTATTACGAAAAAAATTAAGAATTATGAATATCTATTTAAAAATATTATTTATCATTTAACATTCACTTTTTGCTAAAGTTGGTAAGTTAAAGAACTATCATCATCATCTACCGATACAACCAAATTGATGATCTCGAGATCGATACCAGCTACAGCTGCACAATGGAAAATGCATATTGCATGCGCATTTGTTGGAACTGATTGCTAAAGAAGTTATTGCTCAAGTGTCTTACAACACCCTACACAAATGGATCACTTGTGTTAAATTTTGTACTGGGCTAATCCCTGGTACCTGGGGCCTGAGCAGCTACCAGGCGCGTCGGTAGGCGGTGGATCACCGAACGTCCTGTAGGAATGACAGGATAGCCTTGAATATAGAATCAGAGGCCGTGAACCAGCTCTCGTAAACCTTGGTGTTATGCGATCCGTGCCTAGGGCTAATTGGCACCGCGGTATTGGTGTCTTAACGGAGCCTCTAGTTGCCTGGCAAACTTCTAGAGTAATTTGCCTTGCCCAGTATCTCAGGCAATGCTGGGTGGACTTATATTACCTGAGCTTAAAAATTGTTATCTTGTGGCTGAAAAGACACAAGAAATAACAATCCTTTCTGCATTTGCAGGTGATGCCTCTGAAGTTGACCTTGCTGAAAAAGACAAGTGAACTCAGAGGCTGTCTTGTAAAGGGGCAGTAATGAATCCTTCACTTGAGGTAGAAATGACCTCCAAACCATCTTCTGATGAAAGTCAGGAAGCTATCCCTAGTATGACTGACTCTCTGACCAGATGGGACTGTTTCAGCAAGACCCTATCTGCTGGAAATGTCATACGCAAGAGGAAACGGCAGAGCATATCATTTATGAATGCGAGGCTCTTGCCCTCCCTAGATTAACCTCTTTAGGCATCATCCATACTAGAGAGTTACACCTAGACTCCATTAAAGGGTTATCGGACTTTATTAATAAAGTGGGTGACCCGAGCAACTGGAACTAGGAAACATTGGGTTTGGAGTTAATGGTACAAAATGCTGATAAAAGCAGAGGTGCCCAATGACATACAAACCCAATTCTAAGAAGAGAAGAATCCCAACTCGGGGCTAGGTACAGGGAAGCATGCTGGTGCAACAACAACAACTACAATAACTTAGCCAATCACGACCTGCTGTTAGGATCACGTTCACAGAACATTAAGTCCAAGATTCGATCCTGATAGAGATGGATATTGCGCATCTGCCTTCAGCATGCACAACTGTTGGGTGGGTGCTTGGGAGTTTTCTGAGTTTCTTCCCTTGCCACATGTATATGCTTTTCACTATTTATGGAAAGATAGCCCGAAAGGCAATTATGGGGGGATTTTAAATTGCCCTATCACGGCCTTCATGTGGTGTCAAATTTCTTCTTTTCATAATGTAAATAGAATATAGTGGTAAAATAGCGGAGTATAAGGTCCCGGATTCGATATCAGCCAATGTTGAACAATGGGGGGTAGATGCCTCAGCAACTTTAAACCGTTAAGCAGTCTTCTACGCTGCGTCAAACATAATTTTTGCCATCTGCATCACCAGACCTATACCATCAGAGTCAAGATATAGGTCAGAACTCAAGGTGTCTAGATATATACCCTAGATTTAAAAAATACCAGAATATCTGCAGATTTATGGCTACAGTCAACACTTTTCACTCATTTTATGTTTCTTCAAATTTAGTATTTTGTTATAAAAATACTACAATTTTCTACATGAAATATTTTCGAGTTAGAGTATTTTAGGTACTCTTTTATAAGAATAATCTTTTTCTCTCATGGATACCCCATATCATCTATTCATGCCTCCATAAAGCAATCTGATTTTCTTGTAATCTCATTTCGTATGCTCAGAGGAGGAAATCAATCTTATTTATAATTTAATATAAGAGACACATAAAATTTATATTTTAATGATTACTACTTTAATGATTATTTATTAATATAAATAAATTTTAAAAGAAAATAATCTTTTTTTAATGTGAATTTTATCGTCGGAATAAATGGTTGTTCGGTATAATGAATTACATTCAACAAAATAGGAAATCATATAGAAATTTCATTTCTTTTATCTCACAATTCATTATCATTTTAATACTTTGTTTTATTAAACTCATTTCCATTTAAAAAATAAACAACGTGACTACAATTATCTACTCAAGAGAAGTTTTGGTCTGCTCAAATGCAGGAAGTCTCTTCTCTAAATCTTCAGTTCATTGATACTGACCAGCAAATATGGCAGGAGATTAAAAAAAAGAAGAAAGAAAAAGCAGACGTGAATCCATCAAGAGATAAAGAAAAAATTTTCTTATCCATTAGGAACAGTCAACGATTTTGCTATCTATCTGTAAAAGTAGAATCCTTATCCTGTTGGACCGCCTAATTTTTGTCCGAATCTGAAGTGAAAAATGCTGCACGGAATAAACTGAAATTTATGTCAGGATGTTGTTTCTACATTCTGAAATTAAAATGCTAAAATTGAACTAAAATTAAATGCTTTGTTTTGTTTTCAAAATTTAATTACGATATTTGTCATTAATTTTGAATATATTTCGCTTATCTAACGACTTAATTATTTTGAGCGATGTAACATCCTCCGCCCAGGAGCTTTTCTCGCATCAAGAAAGAAGCATGTAATTCTTATCCTACTCTTAAATTTGCATTCTATACGCAACCGCGTTAGAAGTAAAGAATTTTTTACGACATTCAATCTTTTCTTATTTCTACATTTCCCCAGTATAATTTTTTTTAAGAAAATGAATAACAATATAATCTTTTTTTAAATTTTTGAAAAAACTATTCTTTTGACCTATTTGAGTGTACGTGTTTATGATTTTCCCAACACGCCGCCGACTGGAAATCCATTATAATTCAAATTAAAGAAGATCTGATTAAAGTATGTAATGTTTTCTTAACGGAAAGTTATTTTTACGTTTCACACTGCTTCATGGAGCAAAACTAAATAATTAATAAACATCATTATTTTTAAAATCGCAGTTTTTCGGTGAAATCTTTACACTTTAATATAGGTCTGCCTGTAATATTTGTAAGTAAGGACAAAATTTATCAAAAAATGATGGCTATAATAACATTCATCTGAAAAATTAAGGGAAAAAAAGAGGAATCAATAAGATATAAGATAAAAGTTGTATTTTTCACTAACTTAGGAATAAAAACAATTTTGATCCAATAAAAAATTAATTATTCAAAATTATATCTAAAAAAGTCCTTTTGAGGAATTTATATTATATTTCAAGTCTTGGAGATGAATCATTAGAAACCAAAGAAAATTAAGAATAAAAAGCTGAGAATTTATAATAATGTGTTATTTAAACAATTAATATAAAATTCAATGAGTTTTCAAAAACAGTCACTTATTTTCAGTTTTGAAAATTTTTTAATTTTTGAATATTTATCTTGAATATCCAAATATATATAATATAGGACAGAATAGAATGAAAATCTTGCTTTCCATTTTATGTGTGGTTTATAAGAATATGAATAAATTTACAATTTACACTATAATCATAATATAATATCAATAATAATCACTATAATAATCATTTTTTTATTTATTATTTTTGAAAAAATATGCATTTTTTTCAATAACTCCTTATTTCCTGTTAGGATTGGAATATCAATAAATACAAATTAACATCAATACTAAGATTCCGTCAGTAGATAAAAAAAAATAAAATAAAGGTAAATTGGTTGCTATAACAACAAGGTTTGACTCATTGCAAATGAGAGGGTGTTGAAGGTTGAGATTGAGTGAGTGTGTGCAAAAAAGTATTCATTCAGTGGGTGAGATTTAATCTTTAGTACCCGTTTTTAATGCGTTAAACTTAGTTATAGTTAAAACTGCGATGCTTTAAAAATCCTTCATATTTTTTTCTTTATATATAGTTAATTTAGATCAATATCTTGACGCCCAACTAGTCTAGTGGTCAGCGTGCCTGACTGCGGATTAGAAGGTCCTGGGTTCGAATCCCGGTTCGGGCTTGGACGTACTTTCGCTCTCTATCTATCCTGTCTTTGTCCTTTCCTTGTATGACTGAGGTGTGAATGGTTGCCTACCCTATAAACGGGTACCTATGGCATGTGTGTAGAGCAAAGTCGTACTTTCACCTTCATGGTGCTCTGATTAAAACGAAAGAAGGTTCCAATTGACTTAAATTCGCATAGCCAAGGCATAGCGAGCTTGGCTAGTCCAAGTGTTATTAGTAATAACAACAACATAACAGATCAATATCTTGAGTGGACAGCCAATGGCTGTTGTATAGTATTTTAATGTCCACAGCGAAATTGCCTTAGAAAACTTTTTATGGACAGTGGACCCTATTCACGTATTGCAAGGGAAGAAACCAGGAAAAATCAATGATTATCCGCCCCAAATGTGCATTCAGAAAGCAGAAGAGCAATATCCATTTTTTACTATTCAGCTGTGGGTAAGATCGAATCTGAGACCTTTCTCTTTGAAAATCACTGTCCTATTATTCGACTATAATGTAATGTACAATTTCTTGACTGTGATAGCCTTGCATCATTCTTATACCTTGAAGATAGCGAGTTCGATACCAGATCTCCTGGAAATCACCACATTGAGACGCGAACCATTATTAATTACGTCCCGCTATTGGTATGATACTGAAGGAGACTGCCAACTCAGGTGTCGTTCTCATCTCTTCAGTCATGAGAAAAATGTATAAAATAAAATAGGCAGTTTGCTGTCGAATAAGATCTAAGTTGGAATCCTGAGAGAGCAATCTGATAAATCTCTTAAACGAACGGCGAAAGAATATTTATTAAATTTCATTCATTTATTTTTGAAAATTCTATTGTTTGTAGTTTTAATATTATTTTCGCTTGAGTATCTTTCTCGAAAGGCTTCTCAACTGTTTTCTTTGGCTTATATACATAAATTGTGCGTTATGTCATTGCAATACGTTTCCGACTGCCCACTGTAACTCACAGAAGCCTCTAAACACAGCCATTCCCCTCGTTGTTTTGAACCACGCTCAGTTGTAGAGATCAACTTATGAGCTGGTATTGTGTGCCATACTAACCGAGAAATATTGGACCCTATGGATTTTTTTATAACCAAAAGTCCTCTGGGCATGATGGTCTTCCGCTGGATCAGTTATAGAACTCGCAACTCTTCATTCACGAGAGCACCTTTCCCCATCAGTTCCCATACAACCACACACGGCTCTATTAGACGTCTTTAAAAGATTCCATAGAGTAAAAAAGACGCCCTGGATACCTTTTGGACGTAGATCTATTCCTATTCTGAATACCATTTTTAAGCAAACACTTGTATAAAAACAACAAACATATAGTGTAATAAGATTTAATTCACTACTTTAAGCGAAAATATGATTAGGAATGAAACAATAGCTTTTATTCTACTTTGAATGACGTTTTATTTTCCCTAATACCCTTAACGAAAATAACTACAAACTTACTTATACACAAGAATGAATAATGATGTCAAATGCTTCAGGTACAGTATTACAGAAAGGGCGAAGATATTTAAGTTGATTATTGACCTTACAATTGAGCTGTGCCTGTCACATTATCTTTTTCTTAAATAATACTTCCAATTGATGGACAGCCGACCAACTTGTCTAGTGGTCAGCGTGCCTGACTGCGGATAAGGAGGTTCTGGGTTCAAATTCCGGTTTGGGCATGGATGTACTTTCTCTCTCTATCTATCCTGTCTTAGTCCCTTCCTTGTATGAATGAGGTGTGAATGGTTGCCTACCCTATAAACGGGTCCCTATGGCATGTGTGTACAGAGGAATTCGGACTCCACACCAAAATAGGGTTCAGTTGAAAAAGTGGAGCAGCGCACCCCTTATTGCCAGACTGGCAGGCCCACGACAATGAATGAATGAATGAATGAACTGATTCACAAAATTAGAACCAAAACTTCCACTACTTTCAAGGGTCTTCCGTTTTTCTTTTCGTATCCAAACTTTCCATATTGACATTTTCTGGACGTATCTTAAATCCGGAAACATGGAGGCGATACAGGGTGCATCGGTCAAATACCCTGTATCGCCCCCTTAAAAGACATAACTTAGCGATTTCTGATGATCATTCCGAAGGCAGAGTATTCATCACAGTGGATTGTGTTTCTTCATTTCTCTCGAGGTCCTGTCTTTCAGTATTACTGGTTCTTTAAAAATAACAATAAACTGCTTATAAGTTTTACTCAACTTTTTTTCCTAAATTTGGCGACATTAGGAATTCTGTCACGTTAATGGAATAACTGTAAGGAATATTTTGCCTCCCTAAGGACGGAGCTATAAGCCTCGTAGGTGCACACAGAAAATGGGTGAATTCCCCTAATTTAAAAGTAGGTATCAAAGCGAAAACTCCCAACTTTGGTCTCTCATTATCAGAAGTATCATTTCACTTGAAAGACATTGCACCAACAGCCTATTTTACAAGCCTCAGCACCATTGGCGAACACAATGGAGTTGTGGCTGCATCGGTATAAAGCTTACCACTTGCCGGTTGGGAGAACAACTCCTTTCGTTATCAATCCATCACAGCCACCTAATTTCCTTATCTTAACTTGACACCAGGCAGAAAATATTGTATAAACATTTAAAAACTGTTATACATTCCAGTTATAAGACACTACAGCTCTGGGATCTTCTGCCTGTTGCCTGAGCTTTCATTTAATTCAGAAAACCGACAGAACTTTTTATAGATATTCACGTGTTGCAAAGGAGGAAACCTTGAAAAAATTTTAATGCTTACAAACAGTCTTCAAACTTAAAATATTTACAAAAAAGCGGGAATTCAACTTCCACCTTTATTAAACAATAGTTGCGGTAGAACCTTGTATCTTGTGTTAAAATTCATAAGATAATTTTAACCCAAGAAATTATCTTTTGGGTCTTGTTAGTCATTAGTCATGTGACGAAATATAGTGACGCCAGCTGGCAGTTGGCTAAGGTCCCGGGATCTGGTGATCCTTCACTCTCGATGATATCTGTTGTTGGATTTTAATTCTGACTGGCATAAATGGATTAGTGACTTTAAGGAGCGGGATTTTCGAGTTTCACAAAAAACTTAAAAAATGCTTATTATTTTAAATAAGTGAATAGCAAAGTTAATTAAAATTTAAATACTAAGAGATAAGGAAAATAATGGGAAAATAAAAATAAAACTATGAATATATAAAGATCTTTTTATTTGTTTATATTTTATATCTACGAGTAGTCAAGTGATGAGGTCAACACCTGTGCCCCCACAATATACACTCTGTTAAGCACAAGTTCAGAGATATTAACCAATAAATGTTGAATTTCAATCAAATCCCTCACTACACTGTGACTTTTGATTGAGCCGAAAAATCCGACAATATCTATTTCTCAATGAATAGGACACTGGCACTCTTACACTCCGATGAAAAAAATATCAATGAATTAAGTAGTTATCCAAGTGTTTGGGCCTATAGGCAATGGGGCTGGGTTTAAATTTACAAATTTTGCTTTGGGGTAAAATAATTCGGGTGTATATTTCTAGATCTTTCATACGATATTCTTTCTAAAAAAAATTAAATGTATGTATAAGTATATTTTTATTATAGAGTAAAACTTGAACATTTATCACCAAACTTTTATCTGAGCAGTTAATGTTTTGGCCTTCAATTCAACAGTTCCTCTATTCGATTTTTACCTAGGACGTGAATCATTGTAGTGTCTTGTAGCCAATTTTAAATTGTGGCTTCCGGTGGAAATTATCCGCTGGAGCAACAAAGCGGTGGATGAATGATTAGTGCTATGGCCTTCAGTTCAGCAGTTCATTGGTATGAGTCTGACATCTGAAAATGATGTCGGTAATGATTCGGAATCTACTTTAAAATATTGATTGCAGGTAGATCAACCCTTGTTTTGACACCATGTCATGGACAGCTTAACAAACTAAGGTTGTTGTAGAAGTACAGGGTGATTTTAAATTATTTCTACAAATTAAGAGGGGTGACAGTACCCATCAAGGCAAGCAATAATTACAGAGGAACATTCCACTCTGAGAGGCAGAAAAGAGGAAAGTAGGAACGCATCAAGAATTTATCACAAATTTACCGTATGCAAATTTCCACAGAGAAGAAGCATTTTGCTTTTATTGGTTACCAAAAAATGCCAATCAGAGTAGACACTGACTTTTAAAAACGGCACAACATCATTGCATCATACATTATCTGAATAACATCATCCGAAAATTTTCGCGAATGATATGGTAATGTACTCGTACAACGTGCAAAAAATGCAATCTTTGCAGACAGATGATTATCCCTGTCGGGCAGATTTTGTGCAGCGGGATGCTAGGGGTGAAAAATAACAATCCACGATTTCCTACATTAGTATTAAAACTAGTGATGAGGCAACATTCAGCAGAGAAGACATTTTCAACAAGCACAGTCAACACGATTGGTGTTGTTCCACTTGATCTAGTACAATCTAGACCAAGTCCAGTAGATCGTTCGCCCAGAGAAAGTCCCGAACTAGCGCAGGGTTTTCAAAAAGATCTCTCTTCTCCAAACCCAGACAGGAGAGCAGATGGTCCGGAGAAGCTTGGTGGAAATTACACCTGAGACACACAGGGAACATCTTCTGACCCTGAACGAATGTAAGGGTGTGAGTATGTCCAGTAATCAGCCTGGAAATGGTGGTTTACAATTTCCTATTGCCCTTGAGCTACAGGGCAGCCCCAGGATGGTTTTGTTCGTATCAGTCATGAGTAGGTGGGATCCTCCAAGTCTTGCTGTTTTCGGTTTTGACCTTTGAGAAAATTTCACTAAACGTAAGTAGTTCACCATTTTCAGTTGTTTCAGCAGAGCCCTCCTTAGCCAATTCACCGGCCAAGACACGTTTGGCTTAACAACAATCCCAACAGTACACCGCTCGTAAGACACCAGCAGAAATTTTCTGTGAAATCTGGGCAGGTATCCTTGCTGATTACCTGGTAGGCCCGTACATCATGCCATACTGTTTGACCGGCGCAACATACCGTATCTACTTGGAACAAGGGCTTCCCAGTTTATTGCAGGCTGCTCCACTCCCCATTCTGAGAGACATTGGTTTTTGCATGATGGAGCCCAAGCACATTCTTCCATCATGGTCCGTAAACTTTTTGAATGTCACGATGAATTGAAGGTTCCTTGTGGCTAGGCCTCCTCGCTCACCAGACCTCAACCCACAGGACTTTTATTCTGGGGACACATAAAATCTTTAGTGAATGAGACGCCTGTGGACACGGCTTAATCTTTATATGGTTTTTCATAAGTTTCCTATGGCCAGAATTTGCACACAGACAAGCTCAAGTGAATCAAGTGACTTCAGATTCCCAATTACATTTGAGATCCAAAATCAAAATTTCCTCAATATCTTAAAAAATGGCCAATAGATATAGAAATAAATGGTTTAATTTTATAGTAAATAATGTTTCTAGACTAACTGTGGTATTCATTTTATTATAAAAAGTATATTTTAGGAGAAAAGTGAGTCTTTGTATGGTGCGCTCAATTGTCCGAAGTGATATCTTATGTATTTCAGCAAAAAACAACTCAATCTCCCACAAAAACGAATAGAAGTATTTACATAAAATTCTGCAATTAGCATTACCTTATTACACTTAATCTTTATATGGTTTTTCATAAGTTTCCTATGGCCAGAATTTGCACACAGACAAGCTCAAGTGACACAAGTGACTTCAGATTCCCAATTACATTTGAGATCAAAATCCAAAATTTCCTCAATATCTTAAAAAATGGCCAATAGATATAGAAATAAATGGTTTAATTTTATAGTAAATAATGTTTCTAGACTAACTGTGGTATTCATTTTATTATAAAAAGTATATTTTAGGAGAAAAGTGAGTCTTTGTATGGTGCGCTCAATTGTCCGAAGTGATATCTTATGTATTTCAGCAAAAAACAACTCAATCTCCCACAAAAACGAATAGAAGTATTTACATAAAATTCTGCAATTAGCATTACCTTATTACACTTAATCTTTATATGGTTTTTCATAAGTTTCCTATGGCCAGAATTTGCACAGACAAGCTCAAGTGACACAAGTGACTTCAGATTCCCAATTACATTTGAGATCAAAATCCAAAATTTCCTCAATATCTTAAAAAATGGCCAATAGATATAGAAATAAATGGTTTAATTTTATAGTAAATAATGTTTCTAGACTAACTGTGGTATTCATTTTATTATAAAAAGTATATTTTAGGAGAAAAGTGAGTCTTTGTATGGTGCGCTCAATTGTCCGAAGTGATATCTTATGTATTTCAGCAAAAAACAACTCAATCTCCCACAAAAAACGAATAGAAGTATTTACATAAAATTCTGCAATTAGCATTACCTTATTACACTTAATCTTTGCTATGGTTTTTTTTTCATATAAGTTTCCCTATGGCCAGGAATTTGCACACGAGACAAGCTCAAGTGACACAAGTGACTTCAGATTCCCAATTACATTTGAGATCAAAATCCAAAATTTCCTCAATATCTTAAAAAATGGCCAATAGATATAGAAATAAATGGTTTAACTTTATAGTAAATAATGTTTCTAGACTAACTGTGGTATTCATTTTATTATAAAAAGTATATTTTTAGGAGAAAAGTGAGTCTTTGTATGGTGCGCTCAATTGTCCGAAGTGATATCTTATGTATTTCAGCAAAAAACAACTCAATCTCCCACAAAAACGAATAGAAGTATTTACATAAAATTCTGCAATTAGCATTACCTTATTACACTTAATCTTTATATGGTTTTTCATAAGTTTCCTATGGCCAAGAAATTTGCACACAGACAAGCTCAAGTGACACAAGTGACTTCAGATTCCCAATTACATTTGAGATCCAAATCCAAAATTTCCTCAATATCTTAAAAAATGGCCAATAGATATAGAAATAAATGGTTTATTTTTATAGTAAATAATGTTTCTAGACTAACTGTGGTATTCATTTTATTATAAAAAGTATATTTTAGGAGAAAAGTGTGTCTTTGTATGGTGCGCTCAATTGTCCGAAGTGATATCTTATGTATTTCAGCAAAAAACAACTCAATCTCCCACAAAAACGAATAGAAGTATTTACATAAAATTCTGCAATTAGCATTACCTTATTACACTTAATCTTTATATGGTTTTTCATAAGTTTCCTATGGCCAGAATTTGCACACAGACAAGCTCAAGTGACACAAGTGACTTCAGATTCCCAATTACATTTGAAATCAAAATCCAAAATTTCCTCAATATCTTAAAAAATGGCCAATAGATATAGAAAATAAATGGTTTAATTTTATAGTAAATAATGTTTCTAGACTAACTGTGGTATTCATTTTATTATAAAAAGTATATTTTAGGAGAAAAGTGAGTCTTTGTATGGTGCGCTCAATTGTCCGAAGTGATATCTTATGTATTTCAGCAAAAAACAACTCAATCTCCCACAAAAACGAATAGAAGTATTTACATAAAATTCTGCAATTAGCATTACCTTATTACACTTAATCTTTATATGGTTTTTCATAAGTTTCCTATGGCCAGAATTTGCACACAGACAAGCTCAAGTGACACCAAGTGACTTCAGACCCCCGATTACACCCGTAGATCATAATCCAAAATTTCCTCAATATCTTAAAAACATGGCCAATAGCTATGCGTACCTAAAACGGCTGAATTTATCAGTATAAACATGTTTCTAGACTAACTGTGGCTTTCATTTCATTACACAAAGTATATTTGTAGGAGAAAAGTGAGTCTGTGTATGGTGCGCTGATATTGTCCGAAGTAATATCTTATGTTTTTCAGCAAGAAACAACTCAATCTCCCACGAAAACGAATAGAAGTATTTACATAAAATTCTGCAATTAGCATTACCTTATTACACTTAATCTTTATATGGTTTTTCATAAGTTTCCTATGGCCAGAATTTGCACACAGACAAGCTCAAGTGACACAAGTGACTTCAGATTCCCAATTACATTTGAGATGAAAATCCAAAATTTCCTCAATATCTTAAAAAATGGCCAATAGATATAGAAATAAATGGTTTAATTTTATAGTAAATAATGTTTCTAGACTAACTGTGGTATTCATTTTATTATAAAAAGTATATTTTAGGAGAAAAGTGAGTCTTTGTATGGTGCGCTCAATTGTCCGAAGTGATATCTTATGTATTTCAGCAAAAAACAACTCAATCTCCCACAAAAACGAATAGAAGTATTTACATAAAATTCTGCAGTTAGCATTACCTTATTACACTTAATCTTTATATGGTTTTTCATAAGTTTCCTATGGCCAGAATGTGCACACAGACAAGCTCAAGTGACTTCAGATTCCCAATTACATTTGAGATCAAAATCCAAAATTTCCTCAATATCTTAAAAAATGGCCAAAAGATATAGAAATAAATGGTTTAATTTTATAGTAAATAATGTTTCTAGACTAACTGTGGTATTCATTTTATTATAAAAAGTATATTTTAGGAGAAAAGTGAGTCTTTGTATGGTGCGCTCAATTGTCCGAAGTGATATCTTATGTATTTCAGCAAAAAACAACTCAATCTCCCACAAAAACGAATAGAAGTATTTACATAAAATTCTGCAATTAGCATTACCTTATTACACTTAATCTTTATATGGTTTTTCATAAGTTTCCTATGGCCAGAATTTGCACACGGACAAGCTCAAGTGGCTTCAGATTCCCAATTACATTTGAGATCAAAATCCAAAATTTCCTCAATATCTTAAAAAATGGCCAATAGATATAGAAATATATGGTTTAATTTTATAGTAAATAATGTTTCTAGACTAACTGTGGTTTTCATTTTATTATAAAAAGTATATTTTAGGAGAAAAGTGAGTCTTTGTATGGTGCGCTCAATTGTCCGAAGTGATATCTTATGTATTTCAGCAAAAAACAACTCAATCTCCCACAAAAACGAATAGAAGTATTTACATAAAATTCTGCAATTAGCATTACCATATTACACTTAATCTTTATAGGTTTTCATAAGTTTCCTATGGCCAGAATTTGCACACAGACAAGCTCAAGTGACACAAGTGGCTTCAGATGCCCAATTACATTTGAGATGAAAATCCAAAATTTCCTCAATATCTTAAAAAATGGCCAATAGATATAGAAATAAATGGTTTAATTTTATAGTAAATAATGTTTCTAGACTAACTGTGGTATTCATTTTATTATAAAAAGTATATTTTAGGAGAAAAGTGAGTCTTTGTATGGTGCGCTCAATTGTCCGAAGTGATATCTTATGTATTTCAGCAAAAAACAACTCAATCTCCCACAAAAACGAATAGAAGTATTTACATAAAATTCTGCAATTAGCATTACCTTATTACACTTAATCTTTATATGGTTTTTCATAAGTTTCCTATGGCCAGAATTTGCACACAGACAAGCTCAAGTGACACAAGTGACTTCAGATTCCCAATTACATTTGAGATGAAAATCCAAAATTTCCTCAATATCTTAAAAAATGGCCAATAGATATAGAAATAAATGGTTTAATTTTATAGTAAATAATGTTTCTAGACTAACTGTGGTATTCATTTTATTATAAAAAGTATATTTTAGGAGAAAAGTGAGTCTTTGTATGGTGCGCTCAATTGTCCGAAGTGATATCTTATGTATTTCAGCAAAAAACAACTCAATCTCCCACAAAAACGAATAGAAGTATTTATTCATAAAATTCTGCAATTAGCATTACCCTATTACACTTAATCTTTATATGGTTTTTCATAAGTTTCCTATGGCCAGAATTTGCACACAAGACAAGCTCAAGTGACACTGAAGTGACTTCTGATTCCCAATTACATTTGAGATGAAAATCCAAAATTTCCTCAATATCCTAAAAAATGGCCAATAGATATAAAAATAAATGGTTTAATTTTATAGTAAATAATGTTTCTAGACTAACTGTGGTATTCATTTTATTATAAAAAGTATATTTTAGGAGAAAAGTGAGTCTTTGTATGGTGCGCTCAATTGTCCGAAGTGATATCTTATGTATTTCAGCAAAAAACAACTCAATCTCCCACAAAAACGAATAGAAGTATTTACATAAAATTCTGCAATTAGCATTACCTTATTACACTTAATCTTTATATGGTTTTTCATAAGTTTCCTATGGCCAGAATGTACTGGAGCACAGCTCAAGTGACTCAAGTGACTTCAGATTCCCAATTACATTTGAGATGAAAATCCAAAATTTCCTCAATATCTTAAAATGGCCAATAGATATAGAAATAAATGGTTCACATTTTACTAGTTAATAATGTTTCTAGACTAACTGTGGTATTCATTTTATTATAAAAAGTATATTTTAGGAGAAAAGTGAGTCTTTGTATGGACTGCGCTCCAATTGTCCGAAGTGATATCTTATGTATTTCAGCAAAAAACAACTCAATCTCCCACAAAAACGAATAGAAGTATTTACATAAAATTCTGCAATTAGCATTACCTTATTACACTTAATCTTTATATGGTTTTTCATAAGTTTCCTATGGCCAGAATTTGCACACAGACAAGCTCAAGTGACACAAGTGACTTCAGATTCCCAATTACATTTGAGATGAAAATCCAAAATTTCCTCAATATCTTAAAAAATGGCCAATAGATATAGAAATAAATGGTTTAATTTTATAGTAAATAATGTTTCTAGACTAACTGTGGTATTCATTTTATTATAAAAAGTATATTTTAGGAAGAAAAGTGAGTCTTTGTATGGTGCGCTCAATTGTCCGAAGTGATATCTTATGTATTTCAGCAAAAAACAACTCAATCTCCCACAAAAACGAATAGAAGTATTTACATAAAATTCTGCAATTAGCATTACCATATTACACTTAATCTTTATATGGTTTTTCATAAGTTTCCTATGGCCAGAATTTGCACACAGACAAGCTCAAGTGACACAAGTGACTTCAGATGCCCAATTACATTTGAGATGAAAATCCAAAATTTCCTCAATATCTTAAAAAATGAAGTAATAGATATAGAAATAAATGGTTTAATTTTATAGTAAATAATGTTTCTAGACTAACACCGTGGTATTCATTTCATTATAAAAGTATATTTTAGGGAGGAAAAGGTGGAGTCTTCTGTATAGTTGCGCTCAGTATGTCCGAAGTGATATCTTATGTGTTCCGGCAAAAAACAACTCAAATCTCCCCAAAACGAATAGAGATATTTACATAAGAATTCTGCAATTAGCATTACCTTATTACCGCTTAATGTTCACATGGTTTTTCATGAGTTTCCTGTGACTAAGAACTTGTACACAGACAAGCTCAAGTGACACAAAGTGACTTCAGATTCCCAGTTACATTTGAGATGATCGTCCAAAATTTCCTCAATATCTTAAAAAATGGCCAATAGATATAAATAAATGGTTTAATTTTATAGTAAATAATGTTTCTAGACTAACTGTGGTATTCATTTTATTATAAAAAGTATATTTTAGGAGAAAAGTGAGTCTTTGTATGGTGCGCTCAATTGTCCGAAGTGATATCTTATGTATTTCAGCAAAAAACAACTCAATCTCCCACAAAAACGAATAGAAGTATTTACATAAAATTCTGCAATTAGCATTACCTTATTACACTTAATCTTTATATGGTTTTTCATAAGTTTCCTATGGCCAGAATTTGCACACAGACAAGCTCAAGTGACACAAGTGACTTCAGATTCCCAATTACATTTGAGATGAAAATCCAAAAATTTCCTCAATATCTTAAAAAATGGCCAATAGATATAGAAATAAATGGTTTAATTTTATAGTAAATAATGTTTCTAGACTAACTTCCTTAATTATTCATTTTATTATAAAGTATATTTTAGGAGAAAAGTGAGTCTTTGTATGGTGCGCTCAATTGTCCGAAGTGATATCTTATGTATTTCAGCAAAAAACAACTCAATCTCCCACAAAAACGAATAAAGTATTTACATAAAATTCTGCAATTAGCATTACCTTATTACACTTAATCTTTATATGGTTTTTCATAAGTTTCCTATGGCCAGAATTTGCACACAGACAAGCTCAAGTGACACAAGTGACTTCAGATTCCCAATTACATTTGAGATGAAAATCCAAAATTTCCTCAATATCTTAAAAAATGGCCAATAGATATAGAAATAAATGGTTTAATTTTATAGTAAATAATGTTTCTAGACTAACTGTGGTATTCATTTTATTATAAAAAGTATATTTTAGGAGAAAAGTGAGTCTTTGTATGGTGCGCTCAATTGTCCGAAGTGATATCTTATATATTTCAGCAAAAAACAACTCAATCTCCCACAAAAACGAATAGAAGTATTTACATAAAATTCTGCAATTAGCATTACCTTATTACACTTAATCTTTATATGGTTTTTCATAAGTTTCCTATGGCCAGAATTTGCACAGACAAGCTCAAGTGACACAAGTGACTTCAGATTCCCAATTACATTTGAGATGAAAATCCAAAATTTCCTCAATATCTAATAGATATAGAAATAAATGGTTTAATTTTATAGTAAATAATGTTTCTAGACTAACTGTGGTATTCATTTTATTATAAAAGTATATTTTAGGAGAAAAGTGAGTCTTTGTATGGTGCGCTCAATTGTCCGAAGTGATATCTTATGTATTTCAGCAAAAAACAACTCAATCTCCCACAAAAACGAATAGGAAGTATTTACATAAAATTCTGCAATTAGCATTACCTTATTACACTTAATCTTTATATGGTTTTTCATAAGTTTCCTAGTGGCCAGAATTTGCACACAGACAAGCTCAAGTGACACAAGTGACTTCAGATTCCCAATTACATTTGAGATGAAAATCCAAAATTTCCTCAATATCTTAAAAAATGGCCAATAGATATAGAAATAAATGGTTTAATTTTATAGTAAATAATGTTTCTAGACTAACTGTGGTATTCATTTTATTATAAAAAGTATATTTTAGGAGAAAAGTGAGTCTTGTATGGTGCGCTCAATTGTCCGAAGTGATATCTTATGTATTTCAGCAAAAAACAACTCAATCTCCCACAAAAACGAATAGAAGTATTTACATAAAATTCTGCAATTAGCATTACCTTATTACACTTAATCTTTATATGGTTTTTCATAAGTTTCCTATGGCCAGAATTTGCACACAGACAAGCTCAAGTGACACAAGTGACTTCAGATTCCCAATTACATTTGAAGATGAAAATCCAAAATTTCCTCAATATCTTAAATGGCCAATAGATATAGAAATAAATGGTTTAACATAGTAAATAATGTTTCTGAGCTAATTGTGGTATTCATTTTACCATAAAAAGTATATTTTAGGAGAAAAGTGAGTCTTTGTATGGTGCGCTCAAATTGTCCAGTGATATCTTATATCTTCAGCAAAAAGCAACTCAATCTCCCACAAAAACGAATAGAAGTATTTACATAAAATTCTGCAATTAGCATTACCTTATTACACTTAATCTTTATATGGTTTTTCATAAGTTTCCTATGGCCAGAATTTGCACACAGACAAGCTCCAAGTGACACAAGTGACTTCAGATTCCCAATTACATTTGAGATGAAAATCCAAAATTTCCTCAATATCTTAAAAAATGGCCAATAGATATAGAAATAAATGGTTTAATTTTATAGTAAATAATGTTTCTAGACTAACTGGTATTCATTTTATTATAAAAAGTATATTTTAGGAGAAAAGTGAGTCTTTGTATGGTGCGCTCAATTGTCCGAAGTGATATCTTATGTATTTCAGCAAAAAACAACTCAATCTCCCACAAAAACGAATAGAAGTATTTACATAAAATTCTGCAGTGCTTACCATATTTTACCTAATCTTTTTATGGTTTTTCATAAGTTTCCTATGGCCAGAATGTACTTTACAGACAAGCTCAAGTGACACAAGTGACTTCAGATTCCCAATTACATTTGAGATGAAAATCCAAAATTTCCTCAATATCTTAAAAAATGGCCAATAGATATAGAAATAAATGGTTTTAATTTTATAGTAAATAATGTTTCTAGACTAACTGTGGTATTCATTTTATTATAAAAAGTATATTTTAGGAGAAAAGTGAGTCTTTGTATGGTGCGCTCAATTGTCCGAAGTGATATCTTATGTATTTCAGCAAAAAACAACTCAATCTCCCACAAAAACGAATAGAAGTATTTACATAAAATTCTGCAATTAGCATTACCTTATTACACTTAATCTTTATATGGTTTTTCATAAGTTTCCTATGGCCAGAATTTGCACACAGACAAGCTCAAGTGACACAAGTGACTTCAGATTCCCAATTACATTTGAGATGAAAATCCAAAATTTCCTCAATATCTTAAAAAATGGCCAATAGATATAGAAATAAAATGGTTTAATTTTATAGTAAATAATGTTTCTAGACTAACTGTGGTATTCATTTTATTATAAAAAGTATATTTTAGGAGAAAAGTGAGTTTTTGTATGGTGCGCTCAATTGTCCGAAGTAGTATCACTGTATTTCAGCAAAAAACAACTCAATCTCCACAAAAACGAATAGAAGTATTTACATAAAATTCTGCAATTAGCATTACCTTATTACACTTAATCTTTATATGGTTTTTTCATAAGTTTCCTATGGCCAGAATTTGCACACAGACAAACTCAAGTGACACAAGTGACTTCAGATTCCCAATTACATTTGAGATGAAAATCCAAAATTTCCTCAATATCTTAAAAAATGGCCATAAGATATAGAAATAAATGGTTTAATTTTATAGTAAATAATGTTTCTAGACTAACTGTGGTATTCATTTTATTATAAAAAGTATATTTTAGGAAAAGTGAATGCCTTTGTATGGTGCGCTCAATTGTCCGAAGTGATATCTTATGTATTTCAGCAAAAACAACTCAATCTCCCACAAAACGAATAGAAGTATTTACATAAAATTCTGCAATTAGCATTACCTTATTACACTTAATCTTTATATGGTTTTTCATAAGTTTCTATGGCCAGAATTTGCACACAGACAAGCTCAAGTGACACAAGTGACTTCAGATTCCCAATTACATTTGAGATGAAAATCCAAAATTTCCTCAATATCTTAAAAAATGGCCAATAGATATAGAAATAAATGGTTTAATTTTATAGTAAATAAAAATGTTTCTAGACTAACTGTGGTATTCATTTATTATAAAAAGTATATTTTAGGGAGAAAAGTGAGTCTTTGTATGGTGCGCTCAATTGTCCGAAGTGATATCTTATGTATTTCAGCAAAAAACAACTCAATCTCCCACAAAAACGAATAGAAGTATTTACATAAAATTCTGCAATTAGCATTTGCCTTTACTTAATCTTTATATGGTTTTTCATAAGTTTCCTATGGCCAGAATTTGCACACAACCAAGCTCAAGTGACACAAGTGACTTCAGATTCCCAATTACATTTGAGATGAAAATCCAAAATTTCCTCAATATCTTAAAAAATGGCCAATAGATATAGAAATAAATGGTTTAATTTTATAGTAAATAATGTTTCTAGACTAACTGTGGTATTCATTTTATTATAAAGTATATTTTAGGAGAAAAGTGAGTCTTTGTATGGTGCGCTCAATTGTCCAGTGATATCTTATGTATTTCAGCAAAAAACAACTCAATCTCCCACAAAAACGAATAGAAGTATTTATAAAATTCTGCAATTAGCACTACCTTATTACACCTAATCTTTATATGGTTTTCATAAGTTTCCTATGGCCAGAATTTGCACACAGACAAGCTCAAGTGACACAAGTGACTTCAGATTCCCAATTACATTTGAGATGAAAATCCAAAATTTCCTCAATATCTTAAAAAATGGCCAATAGATATAGAAATAAATGGTTTAATTTTATAGTAAATAATGTTTCTAGACTAACTGTGGTATTCATTTTATTATAAAAAGTATATTTTAGGAGAAAAGTGAGTCTTTGTATGGTGCGCTCAATTGTCCAGTGATATCTTATGTATTTCAGCAAAAAACAACTCAATCTCCCACAAAAACGAATAGAAGTATTTACATAAAATTCTGCAATTAGCATTACCTTATTACACTTAATCTTTATATGGTTTTTCATAAGTTTCCTATGGCCAGAATTTGCACACAGACAAGCTCAAGTGACACAAGTGACTTCAGATTCCAGTACATTTGAGATGAAAATCCAAAATTTCCTCAATATCACCCAAAAAATGGCCAATAGATATAGAAATAAATGGTTTAATTTTATAGTAAATAATGTTTCTAGACTAACTGTGGTATTCATTTTATTATAAAAAGTATATTTTAGGAGAAAAGTGAGTCTTTGTATGGTGCGCTCAATTGTCCGAAGTGATATCTTATGTATTTCAGCAAAAAAAACAACTCAATCTCCCACAAAAACGAATAGAAGTATTTACATAAAATTCTGCAATTAGCATTACCTTATTACACCTAATCTTTATATGGTTTTTCTGTAAGTTTCCTATGGCCAGAATGTGCACACAGACAAGCTCAAGTGACACAAGTGACTTCAGATTCCCAATTACATTTGAAGTTGAAAATGCAAAATTTCCTCAATATCTTAAAAAATGGCCAATAGATATAGAAATAAATGGTTTAATTTTATAGTAAATAATGTTTCTAGACTAACTGTGAGTATTCATTTTATTATAAAAAGTATATTTTAGGAGAAAAGTGAGTCTTTGTATGGTGCGCTCAATTGTCCGAAGTGATATCTTATGTATTTCAGCAAAAAACAACTCAATCTCCCACAAAAACGAATGAAGTATTTACATAAAATTCTGCAATTAGCATTACCTTATTACACTTAATCTTTATATGGTTTTTTCATAAGTTTCCTATGGCCAGAATTTGCACACAGACAAGCTCAAGTGACACAAGTGACTTCAGATTCCCAATTACATTTGAGATGAAAATCAAAATTTCCTCAATATCTTAAAAAATGGCCAATAGATATAGAAATAAATGGTTTAATTTTATAGTAAATAATGTTTCTAGACTAACTGTGGTATTCATTTTATTATAAAGTATATTTTAGGAGAAAAGTGAGTCTTTGTATGGTGCGCTCAAATTGTCCCGAAGTGATATCTTAATGACAGCAAAAAACAACTCAATCTCCCACAAAAACGAATAGAAGTATTTACATAAAATTCTGCAATTAGCATTACCTTATTACACTTAATCTTTATATGGTTTTTCATAAGTTTCCTATGGCCAGAATTTGCACACAGACAAGCTCAAGTGACACAAGTGACTTCAGATTCCCAATTACATTTGAGATGAAAATCCAAAATTTCCTCAATATCTTAAAAAATGGCCAATAGATATAGAAATAAATGGTTTAATTTTATAGTAAATAATGTTTCTAGACTAACTGTGGTATTCATTTTATTATAAAAAGTATATTTTAGGAAAAAGTGAGTCTTTGTATGGTGCGCTCAATTGTCCGAAGTGATATCTTATGTATTTCAGCAAAAAACAACTCAACTCAATCTCCCACAAAAACGAATAGAAGTATTTACATAAAATTCTGCAATTAGCATTACCTTATTACACTTAATCTTTATATGGTTTTTCATAAGTTTCCTATGGCCAGAATTTGCACACAGACAAGCTCAAGTGACACAAGTGACTTCAGATTCCCAATTACATTTGAGATGAAAATCCAAAATTTCCTCAATATCTTAAAAAATGGCCAATAGATATAGAAATAAATGGTTTAATTTTATAGTAAATAATGTTTCTAGACTAACTGTGAGTATTCATTTTATTATAAAAAGTATATTTTAGGAGAAAAGTGAGTCTTTGTATGGTGCGCTCAATTGTCCGAAGTGATATCTTATGTATTTCAGCAAAAAACAACTCAATCTCCCACAAAAACGAATAGAAGTATTTATAAGTGCAATTAGCATTACCTTATTACACTTAATCTTTATATGGTTTTTCATAAGTTTCCTACGGCCAGAATTTGCACACAGACAAGCTCAAGTGACACTAAGTGACTTCAGATTCCCAATTACATTTGAGATGAAAATCCAAAATTTCCTCAATATCTTAAAAAATGGCCAATAGATATAGAAATAAATGGTTTAATTTTATAGTAAATAATGTTTCTAGACTAACTGTGGTATTCATTTTATTATAAAAAGTATATTTTAGGAGAAAAGTGAGTCTTTGTATGGTGCTACCAAATTGTCGAAGTGATATCTTATGTATTTCAGCAAAAAACAACTCAATCTCCCACAAAAACGAATAGAAGTATTTACATAAAATTCTGCAATTAGCATTACCTTATTACACTTAATCTTTATATGGTTTTTCATAAGTTTCCTATGGCCAAGAATTTGCACACAGACAAGCTCAAGTGACACAAGTGACTTCAGATTCCCAATTACATTTGAGATGAAAATCCAAAATTTCCTCAATATCTTAAAAAATGGCCAATAGATATATAGAAATAAATGGTTTAATTTTATAGTAAATAATGTTTCTAGACTAACTGTGGTATTCATTTTATTATAAAAAGTATATTTTAGGAAAAGTGAGTCTTTGTATGGTGCGCTCAATTGTCCGAAGTGATATCTTATGTATTTCAGCAAAAAACAACTCAATCTCCCACAAAAACGAATAGAAGTATTTACATAAAATTCTGCAATTAGCATTGCATATTACATAATCTTTATGGTTTTCATAAGTTTCCTATGGCCAGAATTTGCACACAGACAAGCTCAAGTGACACAAGTGACTTCAGATTCCCAATTACATTTGAGATGAAAATCCAAAATTTCCTCAATATCTTAAAAAATGGCCAATAGATATAGAAATAAATGGTTTAATTTTATAGTAAATAATGTTTCTAGACTAACTGTGGTATTCATTTTATTATAAAAAGTATATTTTAGGAGAAAGAGTGAGTCTTTGTATGGTGCGCTCAATTGTCCGAAGTGATATCTTATGTATTTCAGCAAAAAACAACTCAATCTCACAAAAACGAATAAAAGTATTTACATAAAATTCTGCAATTAGCATTACCTTATTACACTTAATCTTTATATGGTTTTTCATAAGTTTCCTATGGCCAGAATTTGCACACAGACAAGCTCAAGTGACACAAGTGACTTCAGATTCCCAATTACATTTGAGATGAAAATCCAAAATTTCTCAATATCTTAAAAAATGGCCAATAGATATAGAAATAAATGGTTTAATTTTATAGTAAATAATGTTTCTAGACTAACTGTGGTATTCATTTTATTATAAAAAGTATATTTTAGGAGAAAAAGTGAGTCTTTGTATGGTGCGCTCAATTGTCCGAAGTGATATCTTATGTATTTCAGCAAAAAACAACTCAATCTCCCACAAAAACGAATAAGTATTTCATAAAATTCACCAATTAGCATTACCTTATTACACTTAATCTTTATATGGTTTTTCATAAGTTTCCTATGGCCAGAATTTGCACACAGACAAGCTCAAGTGACACAAGTGACTTCAGATTCCCAATTACATTTGAGATGAAAATCCAAAATTTCCTCAATATCTTAAAAAATGGCCAATAGATATAGAAATAAATGGTTTAATTTTATAGTAAATAATGTTTCTAGACTAACTGTGGTATTCATTTTATTATAAAAAGTATATTTTAGGAAAAGTGAGTCTTTGTATGGTGCGCTCAATTGTCCGAAGTGATATCTTATGTATTTCAGCAAAAAACAACTCAATCTCCCACAAAAACGAATAGAAGTATTTACATAAAATTCTGCAATTAGCATTACCTTATTACACTTAATCTTTATATGGTTTTTCATAAGTTTCCTATGGCCAGAATTTGCACACAGACAAGCTCAAGTGACACAAGTGACTTCAGATTCCCAATTACATTTGAGATGAAAATCCAAAATTTCTCAATATCTTAAAAAATGGCCAATAGATATAGAAATAAATGGTTTAATTTTATAGTAAATAATGTTTCTAGACTAACTGTGTATTCATTTTTATTATAAAAGTATGCTTTAGGAGAAATGCAGTCTTTGTATGGTGCGGCTCAACTGTCCGAAGTGATATCTTATGTATTTCAGCAAAAAACAACTCAATCTCCCACAAAAAGAATAGAAGTATTTACATAAAATTCTGCAATTAGCATTACCTTATTACACTTAATCTTTATATGGTTTTTCATAAGTTTCCTATGGCCAGAATTTGCACACAGACAAGCTCAAGTGACACAAGTGACTTCAGATTCCCAATTACATTTGAGATGAAAATCCAAAATTTCCTCAATATCTTAAAAAATGGCCAATAGATATAGAAATAAATGGTTTAATTTTATAGTAAATAATGTTTCTAGACTAACTGTGGTATTCATTTTATTATAAAAAGTATATTTTAGGAGAAAAGTGAGTTTTTCTATGGTGCGTCTCAATTGTCCGAAGTGATATCTTATGTATTTCAGCAAAAAACAACTCAATCTCCCACAAAAACGAATAGAAGTATTTACATAAAATTCTGCAATTAGCATTACACTTATTTTACTTCTAATCTTTATATGGTTTTTCATAAGTTTCCTATGGCCAGAATTTGCACACAGACAAGCTCAAGTGACACAAGTGACTTCAGATTCCCAATTACATTTGAGATGAAAATCAAAATTTCCCCAATATCTTAAAAAATGGCCAATAGATATAGAAATAAATGGTTTAATTTTATAGTAAATAATGTTTCTAGACTAACTGTGGTATTCATTTTATTATAAAAAGTATATTTTAGGAGAAAAGTAGAGTCTTTGTATGGTGCACTCAATTGTCCGAAGTGATATCTTATGTATTTCAGCAAAAAACAACTCAATCTCCCACAAAAACGAATAGAAGTATTTACATAAAATTCTGCAATTAGCATTACCATATTACACCTAATCTTTATATGGTTTTTCATAAGTTTCCTATGGCCAGAATTTGCACACAGACAAGCTCAAGTGACACAAGTGACTTCAGATTCCCAATTACATTTGAGATGAAAATCCAAAATTTCCTCAATATCTTAAAAAATGGCCAATAGATATAGAAATAAATGGTTTAATTTTATAGTAAATAATGTTTCTAGACTAACTGTGGTATTCATTTTATTATAAAAAGTATATTTTAGGAGAAAAGTGAGTCTTTGTATGGTGCGCTCAATTGTCCGAAGTGATATCTTATGTATTTCAGCAAAAAACAACTCAATCTCCCACAAAAACGAATAGAAGTATTTACATAAAATTCTGCAATTAGCATTACCTTATTACACTTAATCTTTATATGGTTTTTCATAAGTTTCCTATGGCCAGAATTTGCACACAGACAAGCTCAAGTGACACAAGTGACTTCAGATTCCCAATTACATTTGAGATGAAAATCAAAATTTCCTCAATATCTTAAAAAATGGCCAATAGATATAGAAATAAATGGTTTAATTTTATAGTAAATAATGTTTCTAGACTAACTGTGGTATTCATTTTATTATAAAAAGTATATTTTAGGAAAAGTGAGTCTTTGTATGGTGCGCTCAATTGTCCGAAGTGATATCTTATGTATTTCAGCAAAAAACAACTCAATCTCCCACAAAAACGAATAGAAGTATTTACATAAAATTCTGCAATTAGCATTACCATATTACACTTAATCTTTATATGGTTTTTCATAAGTTTCCTATGGCCAGAATGTTGCACACAGACAAGCTCAAGTGACACAAGTGACTTCAGATTCCCAATTACATTTGAGATGAAAATGCAAAATTTCCTCAATATCTTAAAAAATGGCCAATAGATATAGAAATAAATGGTTTAATTTTATAGTAAATAATGTTTCTAGACTAACTGTGGTATTCATTTTATTATAAAAAGTATATTTTAGGAGAAAAGTGAGTCTTTGTATGGTGCGCTCAATTGTCCGAAGTGATATCTTATGTATTTCAGCAAAAACAACTCAATCTCCCACAAAAACGAATAGAAGTATTTACATAAAATTCTGCAATTAGCATTACCTTATTACACTTAATCTTTATATGGTTTTTCATAAGTTTCCTATGGCCAGAATTTGTACACAGACAAGCTCAAGTGACACAAGTGACTTCAGATTCCCAATTACATTTGAGATGAAAATCCAAAATTTCCTCAATATCTTAAAAAATGGCCAATAGATATAGAAATAAATGGTTTAATTTTATAGTAAATAATGTTTCTAGACTAACTGTGGTATTCATTTAACCATTCGTTTGTGTATACATGGGGTATTTCTTAGCATAATAGGGAATTTTAACATCATTGTAAGCGGGAATCAGAAGTCACACATACTGTATAAGCGTACTATACGAAAACGCATTTTTCTCCTAAGAATTTTTTTTAAATAAAATAAGTGCATTAGTTAGTCTTGCAGTGTTATATACTACTGAAAGGAACCATTCGTTTTTGTATACTTCGGTATTTCTTAAGATATTAGGGAATTTTGACATCAATATAAGCGGGAATCAGATGTCACACATACAATATAAATGCACTATACGAAAACACATTTTTCTCAGAAAAATATTTTTATAATAAAATAAATACAACAGTAAATCTTGCAATTTTACATATTACTGAAAGAAACCATTTTTTTTGTGTATACATTGGGTATTTCTGCAGATATTAGGGAATTTTAACATGAATGTAAGCGGGAATCAGAAGTCACAAATACCATACAAGCGCACTATAAGAAAACACATTTTCTCCTAAAATATATTTTTTATAATAAAATAAATGCAACAGTTTGTCTTACAATGTTACATGCTACTGATAAAACCTGTCGTTTGTGTATTCTTGGGGAATTTCTTAAAATATTAGGCAATTTTGACATCAATGTAAGCGGGAATCAGAAGTCACAAATACCATATAAGCGCTCCATACGAAGACACATATTTCTCCTAAAGTATATTTTTTATATTTAATTAATCACAACAGTTAGTCTGGCAATTCTATATGCTACTGAAAGAAACCATTCGTTTGTGTATACATGGGGTATTTCTTAAGATATTATTTGATTTTGACATCAATGTAAACGGGAATCAGTAGTCATACCAACGACCAAAATAATGTATCTATTAAACTATCCTTCAACTTTATAAACTATCTATTAAATGGTTAAAATCGGAGAAAATAAAAATAAAGACTCAAGGGAAAACATCAATAATTAAATATAACTATTCTAATATTGATAATAGATACAATGAACTTTTTAAAGTAAATGTAACTCTATCTACAAAAACGAAAGTAAAATTGGTTTTATTCTGCATAACACCTAAGAATAAAATGTCAGATTTTGTATTTCCATTATTATTTGTTTTACTATTATCAATGACAGATTAATATTCAATATATTTATCATGTAATCTCAACTATTTCACATTATTTTCAGTTTCAAAGAATTAATTTTTAAAGATTTTTATTCCCATAGACATTAAGGCATTTCCCTCTCGATAGTGGTATCGTGCATCGGTCACGCCAAATAGCGGCAATTAAAATTTTGGCGTGCCGTTATTTTCGGCAAGATGTACGTCTTATACATATTGGTTTGTGATTTTTGGCTATAGATAATCCGAGCCCTTATTCTTCCGAAAACAAGCAGACATGCTTTCTCCATACATAATGCAACTGTATTAGGTAAATTGGCTATCTGATGGAACTCTGTCATTTGAATACAATCCAAATCAGTCATGGCTAAATTTATTCTTTCTTCTTCCGTTTTAGTCTTATGAAATGACATCAAATTTATCAATTATTCTATAGCATTAGTTGAAAAAATAAAGAAGAACATCAATCAGTAGTCATTCCCAATCTGTTCAAATCAAGGATAAATATTGCAAAGCACTATGCGACACCTAGTGTTGCAAATATTAATGAATTTTGTATTGAGTTTAAGTGTACACTATATTTATCAACAAAGCTAGATTCCCATTATTTTCCTAATATTTGTTAGATTATCAATTTTTCTTACACAGTTAAGTGTGTATGTATGGCTATTGCGTTAAATGTTTTTGCGATTCATTTTTAACTGTCTTTTCTAACTCCCATGTTTCAAAATTTTTTATAAATCAGCTTTGAAAACATGTCTAATGAAATAGCTTCCTTGCAAGAAATAACTTTTAAAGTTATCGTTCATGAATTTACTAAATTCACATCAGCTTATTTTGCTGCTAAAAATATGGATTTGAAACGGAATTTTCATTTTTTGCGTAAGTTTACTTTTGTAAATGTAATCAAAAAATATGATATTGTTTATATAAAAATGATATTGCTTTATTAGTTATAAAATGAGGGAAAACGTAGTTTTTCCCATTATCAGTCACATCTGAGTATTTTAATATTTCGTCCACCAAAGTTTCTGAATTTTATCTTGAATAGTGAAGTACGTTTAAAACTTGGATTTTCAACAAATTCGTCTGGTGTTTTAAGTAATTGCTTATCTTATCTAGAATCACTTAACTATTCGTTACTAGATTAGCCAAACTAAAATTAAAACGCAACTTTAAAGATTATTGTTTTTAAGATAAAATTTCTTAATAAAATTATACATCCATGAATCTGAGATGTTTTCTGGCACATGTGTGTGGTCCTAAAATAGCGTCATTCCATGCACTAAATTTATTAAAAATTATAATTCAATTTTGATAATTGCAAATGTATAGCATTTCTAACAAAAAGCAGGTAAAAATGAAACATTCAAATTCCTTTCATTATATACTTATAATAGACGAAATTTGCTCAAAATAAATGTGTATGTGTTCTTATATTATTGTTAGTATGTTTTTTTTAAGTTACACTTTTTTGATACTTAACATCAATGAAATTGTTTCCTCTGACAATTTAATATTTTGAGTCTCTTGTTATATTTAATCAGTAAGTTTAAAATGATCAATACTTATAAATATTGTGCTCGATGTTCTTTTATGTTTAATGTTTTGGTGTCAGTTTTTGAGATTTTAAATTAAGTTTAGATAATTTTACCAGTTTCAGTATTGTAAGTTTTAGCACAAAATGAACAATTAAAAATAAAATTAAGCAAAGAAATAAAATGCCACCAGTTACCAAACAACATTTCACTGCTATTTGTCTGAATTCATTTGGTGATGTAAACTAGGAGGAATTATTTTGATATTGTTAAAGCAATGAGCATATAGTTCCTTTCTGTCCTTTTTATTTCACTTATTTATGTTATCATATTTACTATTATTGACAGAGAAATATTACATTTTTTAGTTACTTTATAGAAAATTATGAGCAGATAATAAATACTGCAGATTTGTTTTAGTTATAATTTTTTTTAGTATTTTCTTATTTTGAGAATTTCTGTCAGAGGTGCTATTATAAACGTGAACAAATGTTTGTCTTAATAATATTGTGAATATACCTATTAAATTTAAGAATATCCATGTTTTTTTTGTCTAAGTTATTTTCATTCTAAAGGACAAGTAAACACATTTTTAAACTTACATTCACATTTATTTTTAAATAATGCTTTGTTTACTGAAAAAGTAAGTAATATAGCAAGTCATAAAATTAGGATTATTAGAATTTGATTTAAGCCATTAAGTGTCCGTTGAAAACAATTAAAAATTTAAAATAGGTAGTATTTTCTGAAGGAAACAGATTTGCATATCGTATTTGTATGAATCATGTAAATACTAATATAATTTGCCTTCTCTAAATTAGTTTCATTCTGGAGGGTGGGCACTACTGGCTAATATGAATGGCAAATTGTATATTAATAGATTTAAAATATACTGCAATCCTTAAAAATGCAATGTCTACTTAAATAATGCATAATATTTTTTATTTAATGTAATTCATTCTAATGAGATGTCTAAATTTCTGATGTTCAGTATTAATTTAGTTTTCCTTTGATAATTTTTTAAATTTTAACAAAGTACTAAATAAAAAAAAATATTAGTTTCAAATTCTTATAAGATATTATGTATAATAATGACAAGACTTACTGAATTATTAACTTGTTTATTACTACTTCTGTATTTCAGAGCGTGTTTATTCTCAGAGCATACTAGCTGAGTTAGAAAAAACTGAGAAACTTAAAGCTGAACACCTTGAATTCCTTCTAAATGAACATTTGAAAAAAGTGAATGTTGGATTACTTTTGAATTTTATTAGCCATGATGAAGTAATTGATAAAATTAAATGCATTGGACCTGTAAGTGTTTTTGATTAAAAAGTATCTTCATTATCATATCCTTGAATATAAGATTTTTTAACAAAGAAAAGTTCTAAAATTTATATATTTCAATAGTTATATAACTACTTAGGGGATATTTTCATGCCTATCCTTAGTAATACAACAATCTGTCATGATTTTGAGCAATTGCTGTATGATCTGTTGCCAAATTTAAGCAATTTTAATGACAAAGTGGTGTCTTTGTTAACAGTAACAAGATTGCCATGCTAATAACAGTAAGCTCTAAGTGTAGCCTTTGTCATCATTAAATTGAGTGATGTAGTTTTTCTAAAGTGTAATTTTCTGTATTCTCATAACTTTTATTCTTCATTATCTTTTAAATGGTTACTTTTTAATTTCAGGAGGCCATAAAATGATCACTGAGGAAGTTGCACCAAGTTTAAAAATTGCCATGCTTGTTATGCAAACATATATACATTAAAAACCTGACATGCAATTTCCTTTCTTCTAACCGAGTGCATGTATTTAAATTTCCTCATTTTAGGATTATTTAAATTGATTTTTTGCTGCTTGTTATTTTTTAATGCTATTTTTTCTGCTTTCTATAGATTTCACAGTTTGGGTTATGTCTATTACGAAATCTAAAGTAGATATGTTCTGAACTGGAGATTTCTTGACTAATGAAAATTAATATTATTGCCTATTTTTTATTCATCAATTTAATGAAAATAACTTGCCACCAGACTCCCAAAATATAACAAAAACATTAATTCGTACTTAGTGTTGAATTTTTATTGAAAATGTGTCTACTACTAATCAACAAATTCTTTGCTATATTCAGTAAAACTTTGAAAAATATTTTCTTTTAACTTGTGTATTATCTTTTATATTTATTTCTTACAATTAAATAGTTATTAGTGAAATCCTATAAGGAGAAACACGATACTGAGAGATTTAAATCATGAAATAGGTGTAAAAAATAGTATAAGTTCAATAAAAATCTGTACAGAATTTTAAAATTAGATAACAGTTGTGATTTATCCCTTTTTGAACAACATAAATATTAAGAACTCTATTTTAAATATATACAGAATAAAATTTTTCTTTCTTTAGGATTACAAACTTAGTTGTTATTGAAACAGTGGAAAAATTTTTTTATTTAAAAATTATATTTTTGTTAACAATTCATTATATATTTATTAGTAGTAATATACATAACTGGATTATGCATTTTGCAGAATATTTTAAATTCGTGTAAAATTATAAGTTTTTACTATTATATATATGTTTATTAATCAATACTATATCTATAAAAATGTTGCAAATTAAAGCGTACTTTAACAATTAATATATAGAAAATATAAATGATACTTTTCAACATTCCTCAAGACATTCAAACTTAATTTCATTCAAATCAAACATTCAAACAAGACAAAGTAATTTAGTAAAAAAGACTACTGTTGAAACCTTGTTGCATTTAAACTTAACTCTTTTCTAATCTGACCACACTTGTATGACGAGATTAAATAGTTAAAACATTTCTGAAATAAAATGAACATTTTTATTACAAGTTATTGTGACTGGTATTTATGTCATGAGAAACATAATTTATGATATTGTCAGGATAACCCAACAGAAATTATATTATATTACTTAACTTAGCATCAATGTTAATTCTCACTTACTGAGCTATTAGCCAATTTCTATCAGTATTAAATTTTAGACATCTTATAGGAAAAAGCATTCTTCAAGAAACAATTATTAGCTAAATTAGTGCAAAAATTACCTTTAATCAATGTAAGCATATTTAAAAAAATATTGGTGTAGTTTATATTTATTGAAAATTAAAAATTTAATACACAAAAAATCTGCTAAATATATAAATATTTATGTATGCTATTAATAAAATATTTCTGAAACCTGCATAGTGTGTATGTAATTCTTAGAGAATTCGCTGTAAATCTTTTAGGATCTGAGTAGTGACCAAATTTGGAAACAGTTTTTGACACACTATTTTCCATTGGTTATGGTTTCTGAATATACAATTTTTTCAGTAGACAGATTGAAGTTAACCATTTTGTTTTTAGACAAGTTTTTGTCATCATTCTGTGTTTATTATTTTTTGTAAGTTGTCAAAATGTATTCTATAAAAAGCAGTGATCCAACTGAAACCTAGATGTTGGATTGAATTGTTTGAAACAGTACTTAACCAGTGTACTGTAGTGTTTGCGATTGGTTTGTTTCATGGGACTGATTGCAAATTATTACAAGATCAAAGTGTAGAATTTCTATTGGAAGTTTTGAATGTTTTTTAATTTTTCTTTAAATGAAAGTTACTATTCTTTCCAATGCAAGTCGAGAAATTGTTGATTTCTTGACTTGCATTGAAATATTAAACGTATTTTGCTTCATGTTAGTTTAGTGTTCTATTTCAAATTCAGCTACCATTTTTATTTGCTGACAAGGATGTTCATGTCGGTAGTCTTTTAAATCACCTAATGGATGGAATTGTACCTGCTTTGCTTATTGAGGGAATCATGTGCATTACCCCAATTCTCTGTAGAATTGTTAGAGCATGTTTAGCCTTTGGCCATATACCTACTGTTTTGAGGCATAAGTAATTTTTATTCCTAAAATAGGAAAAGAAAATTATTACAAAGCTAAGTCTTTCAGACTTATCACCTTAACATCTTTTCTTCTAAAGGCAATTGAAAAGCTGATAGACAGATATATTAGCGAAGTCTACTTAGCGGAAAAACCACTTTCTGACTCAATATGTTTATTAACATGGTAGATCTACGAATAGTTCGTTCTACAATCTGTCTGTCATTTTGGAAAAGCACTTTAAGGCTAAGGAACTTCTTTAGTTGTTTTCCTAGATATTGAAAGTGCCTTTGATAAAGCCCCTATTGTAACCATTCTACAATCTCTTTCTAAAAAGGGAATTAATGACAATTTGTTGGATAAAAAACCTGCTCAATAACAGATTTGTCACTGCGTCATTTTAGGAGAAAACTTGATCCAAGCCAAGGCTGGTTGTCCACAGGGAGGGCTTCTTTCACCCATATTGTGGTGTTGTGTTGTCAATTCTCTTTTAGCGTTGTTAAAAAAAACATGCATAACCAACATTGGGTATGCAGATGATTTAGTTATCCTCAGAGGTAAGTCTGGCGAAGCAATCTCTAGCATCATGTCTATCGCTTTCAAACAAGTTGAGACTCGGTGTAATAAAGAAAGCCTTTCTGTGAATCCTCAAAAAACTACAATGATTGCCTTCACAAAGAAAAAGAATCTTAATATGAAAAAGATAACTTTTCTAGTCAAGAATTAATTTGCTCCAAGGAAATTAAATTCTTAGGAGTATTTTTGATATGAACTTAAGGGGAAACAAGTACTTCAACTTTTGAATTGAAAGAGCAAAAAAGGCTTTTTGGTCATGTAGAAATGTATTTGAAAGAACTTGGGGCCTGAACCCTAAAGTTATTCATTGGATTTACACTATGATCATTTTTCCCATGATTACCTATGGCTCAGTGGTCTTGTGGCCTAAAATTGAAAATGAAACTACTAATGCAGAGTTAACAAAACTTCAAAGGATGCTTTGTGTAGCTATCTCTAGGTGTATTGAAATTATTCCCACATCTACACTGGAACTTTTGGTTGGTATGCATCCTCTTTGCATGTACATTGAAGCAGAAGCAATACTTAGCATGAAGAGGCTTAAAGGTATAGGTCAGTGGAAGGATTACTCTAGATTTTTGTCTTGGGGGAACTTTAATGCTCTAGTAACTAATCATCCTTTTATAAGTATGCCTACTTATTACGCAACTGTTAAATATGCTTTTGATAAGCTTTATACAATCAAATTTCCCTTGTGAGAAGACTGGAATAATGTTGCCACCAGTGAAAACTGAACTTGTATCTTGTATACTAATGGCTCAAAAATGAATTGGGCTAGTATTTGTTTTCTAGCTGATGGTACGAAGTTATCATTTTCCCTTTGGGCAACCGTACAACTGTATTTCAAACAGATGTCTTTGCTATTCTCATGTGAGTAGAATATCTTTGGACAGAAACTATTCATTTAAAAGAATAATTATCTGTTTTGACAGATAATACTTCAGTACAAGTCTTGTGTGAATGTGAAACTTTTTCTGTACATAGATTTGAGCTCTTGATTGAACCTTGGATGCTGCAGGAAATTTCTGTAAAAAAATGGCTGCTGAACTTTGCTTCAGCCACTGGTCTTTTCAAATAGGGCTTTCTGAGGGGTATAGTACAATAGACCTATGGTCGCAGAACTAGATTCTTTTGGAACAATCCTATTTTAAATCTGATCTAATGTTCATGACGATAAATATGAACAACTTGATGTTAACTCACCTTGATTATGAAAAATTAACAGAAATCATAAAGCTAATTTCATGATAACTTTACTAAGCAAAAAGTTTTTTTTTTTGACATTTTAATTGCTAAGTCTAAAAATAGTGTTATGTGTAATATTTGAGGAACTAAGATATAGGCTTTTAAATTATTAATTCTAAGATATGTTACATAGCAATGTTGGATCTATAGTGTTTTGAGAATAAGTTTAATTATATCCTTAACACTAGCTTTTAACATATAAGGAGAAATATTGTGACATAAGTGCATTTCATCTTTTAATTTTAAATAAATTTTATCACCATAAATAGTAATTACAGCTTTATTTTACTGTGTGCATAAATATTACTAACAATGACACTTTTTCATGATGACCTCATGCTTTCTTATATATATTTAAACAATTTTTTATAAATTATTTTATAAGTTTTGATAATATTTGGTTCAGTAATTGTGTGTAAAAATGTTTATTAATTTCTCTTGTATACTTGTCTTCACATTTGCTTTATAGATTAATTATGAAAGCAAACAATTTATTCATGGAATCATTTTATTTTAAAATTTTTTTAGAACTACTGTTTAAGAAAAGATTTATTGAGCTTTTATATTGAAGTGGGGTTGTTATTCCATTATTTTATTTAATTTTTATCAAAAGCTATTGTTATACAAAGATTAGTTTTGTAATTTTCAGTGTCCATTAAATTAATATCTATCTAGAAACTATGTATTGTCATTTTTTATAAGTTTTTTTGGCACAGATACCATATAATCGAAGATTCCAAATTCTGAATTTTTTTGGCGATGAAGAAATGTTGCCAAGATGATGTATTGTGACGTGCGCGATGAGGTAAATACTAGGGTTACCAAAATGGAATTTTCTACATAATTTTTATAGGTCTCCATATCTATGACCTAGTAAAAACTTAGCTGCTAGATACATAAGAAATTTCGCCAAAAAATCACCCGACTCAGAATTGGGCATCTTGAATTATACGGCATCTGTACCCTTTTTTTTTCCGTTATAAATAATTAAGCTGTGAAAATTGTTATATAACTCTTTGTCATACCTTTTAAGAAATATTTAAAAAGTTAAATTTAGCAATATTAATCTTTTGTAAGATACACATGTGTTGCTGCAAAATGTTCATTTCATTTGCAATTAGAGATGATGTGTAGTATTTATTATCTTTAAAAAAGTTAATTTTTTATTGAAATGCATTGTAAAGCCTTCAGATTTATAAAGATTTTTAGTATGATAGTTGTGTGTTTGAAATTTTCTCTCCTGATTTTTATAATATTTGACAATATCTCCAGTTTTATTTTTAAATAACTTAATTGTATTTGGGCTGTATATTTCACAGATATTTTCATTAGTTTATGTAATTCTTAATTGAAAAGTAGAATGTTTTGTTGAAAATCTCTTGACATTTTTAAACGTGTATACTGTATTCAAATAATATTTTCCGTTTCAGAGTCTTGTTGAATTATCTTTCATTGAAGAGGAGTTTAAATGTCTAAGTACTATACAACCAGTGCTTCCACATGTTTATAATGTTACAAAAGTTTGTATTCCTATTATTTGTACAGATGAGATATTGAAATCGCTAGCTGAATCTTGTCCACATTTGACAGAATTAGATATTCATGAGTCTTCAGCTATTAGTAATGAAGGATTAATGTCATTATGTATTAAAGCTGATAATGTTATCCAAGCTCAGTGTCCTCTAAAAATAATAGATTTGTCTATTATGTGTGGTATTAATGAAGGAATAGCATTTATATTGAAATATATACCTACTCTTGAGGAAGTGAATTGTCTTACTTTGCCAGATGTATTATATAATATTCACAAATTGGATGGTGATATTGAAACCAGGGATATTAAGAAATATAACTTAACTAATATTGATTTCAGTCATTATGATGGGGAATTCTTGTTGGAATCTTTGAAATTATGTTCTAAATTGTGCCCACATCTGAAACGTATAACACTAAGTATTTCAAGACCAGAAGAATTGGAAGTTTGTACTCTTTTCACTGAATTAGAAAATGTAAATTTACATTGTTTTGTTGAAGACCAACCTACCATTGATGTAAATCATTTTCTTAGTTTAAGAGGAGCTAAAATAAAACTCTTAACTGTAGATCATTTTAAATTATCAATTTCAACTTTAATGCAAAAATGCCCAATTTTGAGCAATTTATCTTTGGAAAGAATAGATTTTCAACAACCTGATAGAAAAACTGTTAAGTCTTTCAATTGTCTAAATTTTCTACAACTGAACACATTTAGATTTTCTGATAACTTTTGTGCTGATTCAATTGAATTGCTTTTGAATTCCAGTCCTAAGTTAGAAATTTTGTCGTTGCGGACTTGTGTGTTCAATGATCCAGAAATATCAGCAAAACTTTTATCTCTTTCTTCTAATACTAATTTGAAATATCTTAGTTTTTGTAATACAGAAATGGACATTGATTTGCTTCAACAGGTTATTATAAACTGTTCTTCTCTTCGGACTTTATCTCTTGAATACTGTGTCTCTCTCAGTGAAGAGGATGTAGAAACCCTTCGCCAAACAATTGCTTCTTCTCACAAGAGAATTGAAATACTGTGGAATGATGACAGAAGTGATTTTTCATATCATAGCGATTTTGATTTTGACTTTTATGATCATGATGCGTATGACTTTGATGATGATGAATATACAGATTATGACTATGTAGCAGATTATTGGGACAGTGATGATTATGGTTATTATTATGAAGAAAATGATGAATATTAGTAATTCATAACTAATCAAAAATATTTAGAATTATAATATTGTAACACATATTAATAAAATTTCTCTCTTGATTTCTATGTATTTGTCATTATAATGTGTTTTCAATGCTTATAAATTAAACATACAATAGGAGTTAAAACAATTATTTAATATTCTTAATTAAATATCAAGGTAAATATAAAACACAATACAGTGGACTTTCGTTTTATGAACTTGTAGAGACCAGTAAAACAATTTTTAAAATAAAAAGACTGTGTTAGATTATTAAAATCTGATTTTTTTATTAAACTACATTTTCTTGATAGACATCATTAGAAAGAATTATTTACAATCCACTATCAGAAACATGTAAAATAAGATTCATACTTAAACATATCATTTTATCGATTCCACTTTCACCACACATTTTCTAAAGCTCCAACAGTGTCTGATTTTAAATTTTTCTTGCCAATCATCTTATGCTTTGAAATATATATCATGTTCTGCTTCATTGTAAAAACAGTTGGATCTGTCTTTAATGACATTACCATCAACAGGAATGTTCATTCCACTCAATTTTTCAGCCAAGTTAGAAAAGCTTTTCCAGCTTAAAATGTTTTGCTTTGCTGGGAGTAAATGTAGGAGTTAAAATAATCATCAGGTTAGGGTCTTGCCACTAGTTTGTAAAAATGGGAGTGTTCATAAATTAGAGGTTTCTACCGAATAAGAAACATTGATAAGTTTCTTGCACAAGTTAAAAACATTAATAATTTATGAAGTGCAATTTTGTATTTTGTTTGAAATAAAATATTAGCAGTATACTTGTGAAATCAGTCTATTCATTGAAGTTACTGTCTGTCTCCATTCATTTTATGAGTTTAAGCATTCAATCCTATTTTCCTTTCATGTGAAAAGTCCTTTAGTAATTTCCATATAGTTCAATATCTTTGCATCGTAATACTTAATATTCTCTATGTAAAAATGTTAGTTCTCCATTCAGGAACTTGGTCTTTATCAATGTCAGTACCATCATCTGTTTTTCCTGTGTTAAATATTTAAATGAAAAACTAAAGATCAGAATGTCAAACTTATTTATTGTCTATTGCCATTGTCAAAATTAATTTTCATTATAGAAAATAAAGTATGAATTTTGTCACAAACTTTAAAAGGAAGATAACCGTGAAGTATTCATTTTCCTATCAAAAGATAATTAAAAACGTTAATTACATCATTATAATTAATCACACTGTTACATAAAAAAAGATTAAATAACTTTTATAAGTTGCTATCATTTTGAAGGAATAATGCCTATTTTTTGTGTTGAATAAGTATTGTATGGGAAAGAAAAAAAATCACTGAAAAACTTTTAATTGTAAATTCTGAGGCTCAGTTACTTCTATAACATTGATTATTGCATCAAATTGCACTGTCAAAGAAAATGTTCAGTATTACAAGAGGATGAAATCTCAAATTAGCCTTTTGTGATAATTGTGAAATACTTTTATCTCAAATGGAGTGAAAATATGGAGCTTAGCACTACCAAAAAGTTCCCTGAATAATGAATTAATAGTGCAATTTATATTGGTTTATATATATATATATATATATACATATATATATATATATATATATGTATATAATACAACAAATGTTATTAATAATAATCAAATTGATAAAAAACTTGATTTCAAATTTCTTATAAATAAGCTAGTGATTGATCACTGTCTTCAATTCAAAAATTCTGTGTTCAGAATACTTCAAACTGTAGGTCACCATTAAAATAACTTCTGGTGCAAAAAATACTTATAAAGTAAAATATATTATGGATTATATATGGTAACTATAAATTAAAAAGCTACAATTATATAATTATTAAAAAAAATATCCCTTAAGGATAATATTTTCAAAATCAAATTTACATAAGTCAATTGAAAAAATTTTTTGAACATTTGTTAGATTATATTTTGTATGATTGTTTTTTTTTAAATTTAAATTGTAGTTTTACAATAATTATCATAATTTCTATAAAAGTTTTACTGACATTGAGAATTTTTTTCTATATCAATGTATTAAAATTAAAAATGATTCACATTAGGGGAAAAACAAATATTTTTATAAATCATAAAAAATTTAAACTATGAAACAACAAAATAAATTATAAAATCTTAATGGTTTTTAGATACATTTGTGATTGATTGTAAATTGAAAATTCTTTATCTTCACTTGTTACTTCATATATTTCTTAATTAAATTAATTGAGTGAGATCTCTGGTTTTCAGTTTCAACAATTTATCGATTTATTCAAGTCAATTTTCAATTTAAGTCGTGAGACCATGTTATATGGACCATGTGTTTTAATATATTAAGTAATTCAAATAAAAATTCAAGACTGTCTATTATATGTATTGTTAATACCTATAATATATAGAAGAAAAATACATCTTAATAAATGTATTCAATAAACAATTTTTCAACATTAAATTATCACTGAATAGTTAGTGTTCGGGCTTTCATTTCAATGGCTGCTGATTTTGACTCACCCTGCATATGATAGCTTATTGGGATTTGGAGTCCACATTTTAAACTAAATTTCAATCAAATTATCTCTTGTGTGCAGAAAATAATTATAGAATGATGAAAATTGTAAATTATTTAAAAAGTATTAATGCTATAATTTATTAGAGGATGAAAATTACAATTGCTGATTTTAAATAATTGCCTTACTGTTGACTTTTATTTAACATTTGTCTCATTCAAAGCATTTCTTTTGAAATAAACACCTCATTCCTCATTTTTATCTTCTATTTAAAACTTTACAACTTAAGCATTTTAAATTTTTCAGCTTTTCTTTTGACAAATTTAATGTAATTCTTTAAAAAGGTATGAATGTGATTTTCGTTCTGTTCAATAAAATATAAAATGTTTAAGTTTTCGTATATATAAAGGCAAAATGGGAAAAGTCTTAAGATCCTCAGAGTAAAATCAATGCATTACTGATCTATGATTATTTAGCAACTGCTTCATTATTTTGGGTTGAGACAACTATAAATGATAGTCTGATTTCATCTATTGATTGTTCGTAGTTTTCTAGGGAACAGTCTTTTAACTACATTTTATCAATTATCAAACATTATAATATTTGTGTCAATTTACCTTCACCTCTTCATTTCAAGAAAAAACATTTTTTTTTTCGAACTGACAAAAAAGCTGTCTGATTTTCTCACCCTTCTTTTTCTTTTACGCCGAGTTGATATGATTAATGATGCTGAAACAATTATTGTTGAGCTGCAAACTTCTCCCCTTTGCAAATCAATTCTAATCTTTATTGGAAAATGGAGGTATTAAGAATGACAATACAAATATGATTGAATTTCTTGATATTGAAGTGGTGAAATTAATCAGTAACATTATTCAAGCTCTCCCTGAATCAGATAATATGTTGTTTTAAAATTCAAATTGAAAGTTGAAGAAACAATGTTTACATAATTCACTGTTTCATAATATCAAACTTGGAGATTAGCACCATTTAAAATTCTTGATCAAAATGTTGCCGCCCAATCAAATGAATGCCTTACTTTGTTTAATTGAAGCTCAAGAGTTATTGTTTCATTTTGCGAAAGCTAAAGAACTTGAATATGATGGGCAAAACAAGCATGGGAGATCATGGTTTACATACTTTTCTGTATAAATGCATGTGGTAAAATTTTTGTCATTTATTTAATCTTTAATTTTCTTATGAAAAAAATGGTGATTTCTTGTGCAGCATACTAGTGCAGAAATTTCCAATTAAAATGAAATAAATTATGTTTATCCAGGTAAAATAAATTCAATAATTTTTTTTTAATTTAGTGTTTATTAATGATAAATGATTTTACTTATGTTTAAAATGTTGAATATTCTTAAAGTAAAATGTTAATTTTTACAAATCCCTATTTATATATAATTGATAAAACACTGTCTATAATATAAAGTGAAAGTTAATGATATAAATTATATAGTCTTTAATAATTATGTTCATTAAATTTAACTTCATGCAATTTGTGTTGTAACAATTTATGCTTTAAAACAGTTTAATGAATTTCACATATAAGAAAAGTCTTAAAAAGTAAGAAAGATATAACATACTAAAATATTTTATTTTAGCATCATAATATCAATGTACACAACATAAAGTTAAATTTAATGCATAATGTTAAATTTAATTGTTAAAGATAATACATTTTATATTATTGATTATTTTGCATGAAGTATATACTTATATCAATAATATTTTTTTAAGCATTCAATTCAATAATTGTCATGCTCAATCTTATTGAGAAATTTAAAGTACTTCTGCTTAAAAACTTAACGAGATATCATATTTTATCTCTATAAGCAAAATTTGTTAACAAAACAATCTAAGTAAATATTCTATGGATATAAGTCACTTTTTTCTTACACTTTCATACTTAAATTTGTGTATAAATTTATACACAGGTTAGCAGTTTTTTCAAATAATTATAAAAATTGTTAAAGTATAAAATTTCCTAAAAAAAGTGTTAAAAGTGAATAACTTCGCATAAGAGTAGAGAACTGTACAAAGGGTAAAATGCGCCAGGCGTGCGATAAAGTTCGCCAAACTGTCTTAACGGTTCGGAATGCGTTTGCATGACATGATTTTCGTTTTATGACGTAAGGTGATCCTATCACATTTCGTTTTTTAAAATTCGCGAAATTCGTTTTGTGTGCAACACTTGAAACGTTTAATGAGTAATTTCATTTGTTTAAAATTTAAGAATTTGTTACGTTAATGTTCCCGTTATTGGAATTCGAAATTTTTTAATGTTATTTCATTTCTAATTTGCGGAAGATATATTGTTTATAATTTTTAAAATATTGTTTCGAATTTTTGAAAGCTTATTGTTGGGAATTTTTTTAAAGTTATATTTCGAATTTTCGTTTGGTCTGCCAATAAAAGATCTGCCCGGGGGCACAGGTGCCGTATAATCCAGGATGCCAAATTCTTAGTTTGGCGATTTTTTTTTGGCAGATTTTCATATGTATTTCATGTTACTAATCATGTGTAATGTCAGTTTAATTCATACATCACTGAGTATGTATGGCAGAGAAACCATAAAGAAAATAGAGTAGATTTCTTCGAAGCCCTTAAAACCGTTCGGTCGGGTGCGATGATTGCGAAAGCAGTGAAGATTTGGCGAGTTATTTTATTTTTCATTAAAATTTTATTCAGAGTGGTAATTTCTAGTTTTTATAAAAAAAACGTATGTTTGCATAAGCAAATATATTCTTAAGTAAGCTTTATTGCGTGTTTCACGTTAGTATTTGCTTGTGCCTTACTGAAATTTTTTGAAGGTTTGAAGGATGAAATTTTTTGAAGGTTTTGGAACACGTCCGGTTAATTAAAATTCGAGTATGAATAAAAAATGCAATTTGTTAACATTAGAAATTTAGCTTTATTGCTGATAATCTCCGTAGTAGGTAGCGCTATACTGAAATTTTTTAAGGTATGTGTCATTGCCCAGTATATTAAAATTTGAATTTTAATTTACAAAAATGCAAGTTGTTAAAGTTAGAAATTAGCTTTATTGCCCGGTTGTTACTGTAGTAGGTAGCATTACACTGAAGTTTTTTAAGGTGGGCGCTACTGCCCGATATATTAAAATTGGAGTTTGAATAAAAAAATTTGCTTATAGTTATTATAATTTTAATGCTTCTATTGTACGTAATTATACTAAAATATTCGAAATAGCGAGCGATTCCAAAGTTGAAGTTCAAACGCGATCGGTATTTAGTAAGCGGATATTGCGCATAGTGAAGTAATTTAAGTTGGCGAGATAGCTGTGCAACACTTGCGCAAAAATTAGAAATCGCGCCAAACCTTTACAGTTTCGTCGTCTTTTACCAATAATTTTAAAAATTCGAACATAAATTTGTCAAATGTGACAAAAATATAGGAGATAAGTAAAATATTACTGATTTAAGCTACTTTATTTAAACTCAATTTTATTTATTCACAGAGATGTCAATTACAAATTCTAAGAAATTTTAGATTTATGAGTTAGTTACAAATATACTTATTTACTTTATAATTTCGTCAGAAATATGTAATGACTTTCTTGGGATAAGAAAACATTTTATCAACTGTGTGCTCTAATCATGATGGCAAAAAGATTAATCATTGATGTCCTTCCAGGATTTTATATGAGATTAGGTTAGGTTACGGCAATAAATTGTAGGTTTGTAACTAGTATTGAGTTGGGCAGGCCGCAAATTCCGTAGATTGGTTTTTTGGAAGCTGTTATATATGGGGCGATACGAGATTAAATTTTCAGCTGTATCAACTGCATAGCATAAGCTGCATCGATCTGAGTCGGATAGATTAAACCGATAACATTTTGGATAGAAATCTTGCAAGCAATACACCCTCTCTTTACGTGAATTAAGAAATTTATTCCTTGAGTTCCATTCCGGGAAGTATCCAACCCTCAGGTATTATTTACTGTTTTTGAATATTTTATTTTGAGATATTTCAATGTTACTTTTGATGTATAAGTAAAAGTCTTGTATGGTAACCCACTCTATATCTACATTAGATTTTGTGACCATTTTCGCTTGTTTATCTGCTTTTTCATTTGTTATAATATCTTTGTGAGCTGGAACCCAAATAATTTGAAGTTCTTTAAAGAATTTTTGGGCCTGCCATATTTTGTGTTTTAATCGTAGGTTTATACTTGCTGACTTTTGGTTACATTCCATAGGGCAATAAGGACAGATTTACTATCTGTATATATTATATTTCTTTTTTCGTAGTTGAGTAACTCGCCTATTACTTGACAGATCTCGCCATTGCTTCAACAGAAAAGACCGAATTTATATTGTTTACTATGTATCCAAATGATCCTTTTTCAGACCATCCAGCAATGGATGTCATGTCTTCTTTTTTTGGATGCGTCTGTGGCTATTTTGTTTGGTTTGTCTAGTAAACTTTTGTCAAAATCATTAAAAAATTGAATAATTTCTTGATTATAGTGAGAGATTTAGCTTAGAAATCATAGTCATTGACATGGATGGAGCAGTTGTTCGGAGAGTGAATTTGTGGGTATAAAAGAAGAATGAAATTTTAATGTTTTCCTTCTCTATTATTTTCAATAGGGATATGTGATATCCCTTTTCAGAGGAATCGCTGTTGTTTTGAATGATATTTTTGAGAGGTGAATGTTGTTCCAAAGAGATATGTTTTAATATGAACCAGCTTGATATTTTCTAAAAATCAGATTCTGTAGTGCCAATATTTGCAATGTTGCGTAGGAGAATTGTTAGGAGTCCATCTGGGTAACCCTTCTTAATGCAGATGTTTGTATTGTTTCTAAAGGTTTTATGACTGAATGATTTGTTAGGCTGAAAATATGGCTAGAGTAATGTAAAATACTGCTGACAGATGATTTTACTAATTGGATTAGATGATGCGATCTTGCTTCACAATTTTTGTTAGGGAGTATTCTTAAAATATGTATCCTTTTAAATGCTTTATTTTTTAAAATATGTTACGAAATGTCGCAAGTTTCCATTTCTTGTAAACATTACTCCTAGGAATTTTAGATTGTCTTTCCATTCAATTCTTTCATTATTACTCTGTATTGAACAATCATTATTATCTATATGCCAGGGCAAGTTTATTGCTGATCACTTTTAATAGGATATTTGCAATGTCCAATAACACTATTTTTCGAATTAGTTATACAGAATTTCTTGCAATTTTTTCTTGATTATTTTTAATTTTTCATTTGTACAGTAAATAAGTATGTCATCTGCGTATATTATATGTTTAAATCCTTGGGGATTGTTTCATGAAAGTCTGACATGAAAATGGTAAATAAAAGGGTAGACAACACACTACATTTGAAATTCCCCATGTTGAATGTGCTGTTTTTGTGAATAGTTATTTCTCCATCTTATTTTTACCTTCTATCTTATAGGAAATTATGAATCCATTTCGCAATTTTTCCTGTTATTCCCAACTGTAGGCATTTGTAAATCAATCCGTCAATGTACACAGAGTCATAAGCAGATTTTATTACATCCAGTGATATTGCAATAGTAAATTTCTTTTGGGGCTTTTCCCTGATGCAGATCATAATGAAGAAGTTGTATTACAGTTTGATTGTCTCTAAAAGGTATGAAACCGAGATAGTGTTCTTCAATCTTTTGGTTACAAGTTAGGAAATTTGTGATTCTATAGGATACTTTCAAATATTTAGGCAGGAACAGAGGGGTTAGACATATAGATCTGTATGAATTTAATGTGGATTGTGGTTTGTTTGGTTTTGGAATTGGTTTAATAATAGATGATTTCCAACTGTCAAGAATAGAGCATTAATCGAATATATCATTAAAAATTTGAAGTATCGAGTGTGTGTGTTAACTTCATTTAGGAAATTTGAAATATTAAAAAATTTGAAGCATCGGGTTATTTAAATAATTTTGCAGAAATTTTATCTTCTCCTGGTGTGGATATTATAGTTTTCTTTATGGCTAATTTAAACTCGTTGATTGTAAAATTTTTCATTATAATTCGTATTCTCTTGTTCTGAGTTGTCAGTTGGTATTGGCTCATGATATATTTTGTTTTTGAAGTGTATTGCGAAAGCTTCACTTTGGGATTTTGGTGAATGTAGTTCTTGGTTATTAAAATTTATTATGAGGTTACAATTTTGGACATCTCCGTATCGACGATTCATAGAGTTAAATATACGGAAAAGTACATACGGATCTTGCTGCTTCTTGCAGACAATATTTGGTTTTTAGAAGATATTATGGTATATCTTAATTTTTCAGAATATTTTTTGTACAAAATCCAATTCTTGGTTTTTAAGGTATTTCTGGCTTTTTTTAGATAAACTTTTTTAGAAATGAAAATATACCACATTGGTTATTCCACCATGGTGTGTACCGTTTTTCAGGTATTTTTTGTACATAGCCATTGTCTTCTATGGCTTCAAGTGTAATATTATTGAAACTGTCATATGAACTATTAGTTTCAATATTCAACTCTTCATTTATTTGACTGATAATTTCTTTCCATCTGCGTATCCTATACACTCCTGGAATTTGATGTAAAATAAGAATGTCAATAATTATTGAGAAATAATCACTGAGAAATGAGTCATATTCAACTGTGATATAACATTGTGGAAATAAATTAAAGGAACAAAATGATATGCTTGTAATTGAAAATTTTCCTGCTGGAGAAATATGTGTCGGAGAAGATGAATTCAGGATGCAGAGATGTGCTCGTTGATCAAATCGGCCAATTTTTGTCCCTGATGAGTGCTTGTTTCAACGCCCCATAAATTAGGTTTGATATTAAAGTCTCCTAAAATCAAGCATTTATGTGTTATATATTTTTGTATATCTGATAATCATTGTATTCAATTTTTCTTTTAGGTAAATATATGTTCAATATGTTGAATGTGTTGTTCTTATTAGTGATTTTCACGATCAGTATTTCTGTTCCACTGCTGCTATATATATTCTTACAGATTACTTGTGGTGATAATGAGACTGACTCTGCCATCGCTAGGCCGCCTCACTTTCTATTCTCTGTGTCTTTTCTATAGATGATTTTTTTCTTTGGGTTAAGTTATTCTCTTCCTGTATAATTAATACATCTGCAGAAATGAAAGGTTCTAACTTAAATATGTCTATTTTATTTTCAACGCTGCTCCCATTCCATTGCAGTTTTATTAATAAACTAAAGTTTTATAACACTTATATAGAACGGATATAAGAAAATTATTTATTTGAAGTCCCTTCAAATATGAAAATTAATTTAAATGAATTAAGCAGATACCTTAAATTACCCAACAGAGAAATCTGAGAGATCAATCTCTCTCTGTTTCAGCTTAATGAGTCCCTCTTGTCTGACTTTGAAGATTTAGGTTTTTTACTACCTTTGATTTTTTTCTTTCTTTCTCTTTCAGGAGAGGTTGGAGGGGTCAAATTTGTGAAATTGTTTCATTAATTTTAGTAAAGACGGATTCATTGATTTTATTTACAATAGAATCTAAAGTTTTTTTTAAGCATATTGCACAGTTTAGTTAATTGTTGTTCTATTTTTTCAATGGAGGTTATCAGTTTAAAAGCCAATTTATCAAAAATCCTTTATATCGATTCTACATCTGAGCTAGTATAGACATGGAAGTTTTCATTGCGCATGAGGTGTTTTTGTTTGCGAATCTGCTTCTAGCTTAACGTCAAGTGGTTTTCTGCTTTAAATCTAAGAATTTCTTTTTCCTTAACTCTAGCTGGACACATTCATTGTAATCTGCTCTCTGTGAGCCTGTACAGTTTGAGCTCTACATCTGATTTAGACTTATTTCTCCGTGTTTTTTTTTTTATTTTTTTTTATTTCCGCTGTGCACGTATAATATTTCGTATGGACATTTATTAGAGTTATGAGTGAATTTAAAACATTTACCGCATTGCCGAGGTCTATTACCGCATTGCCTAGCTCCATTCTGCGGTTGGTAAAGAATAATTTTATTTCTTTAGGTATTTTGATTCTCACGATGGATTCTAGAATTGTGGTCACTCAGGAATTAGTTCTTAAATCTCTTTCAGTGGGAATATTAAATAACAGAAACCTGGTTGAAATACTTTCCCATAAAATTTGATAGTATACTGGTATCCCTTGTAAATCTGTAACATTTAATATTTCTGTGGCTGTTTTCATATCTTGCGTTGTCAGTAGTAATCGACCAACTCTTGTTATTTTGTTAGAAATTTTTTTGAAGTTTTTATATATTCATCATCAGTTCGTCTTTTAATTCTCTGGGTATATTTTTAGGAATTGACTTTCCATTGTTGGCTTTTAAGAATATCATGAATGTGTTTACTCCGTTTTCTTTTGCAGTCAAAAGACTGTTCATATCATTTTCTGAGGTCCTAAGGAAATTTGCTCCATAACTGCTTTCTACTGCTATGTTTAAATCCATGTTGTTCAGATCTTCATTTTGTAGTATATCTAAAACCTGAATTTCAGAGGAAGCCAGACTTATGGCTTCTATATTTAATTTATGTAGCTATTCCGAAAAAAAGTCAGTATGTCTTCGCTCATCTAGAGTTGGAGTGGCAATAAATTTTATTTATTTCCCTATTAATAATATTAAAATATAACTTCAAATTCTTGAGAAACTTATCCAAAAAAGAAAACCAAATTAATTGGTTTTCAATCAGGTGGCAAACTTTAAAAAGAGATAATTCTCTTTCGGGCAACGCCTCCTTCGCAACACCGCAAAATTCCCTCTTAATTTCCAAAACCACCAGAATCATTCGGTAGATTGCTTGGAGAAAAGAATATACGAAGAGGAGTTCTAACCTAATTAGTGCTAAGTGCTTTTTTCGTATTTTTGTTTATTATTAATATTATATATTTCAATAAAGAACTTTTAGGCGCGTTATTCACCTTATGACTTTGAGATATGCAATTGAATATTGTGAAATAAATTAAATGTGCTACCAAATTACTATATTTAGGATCATGAAAAATGTTAATTGATATTTATAGGCCAAATTTACTAACCATGTCAATTTATCTGAGCATGCAATATCTTACTATTTATTTCTATATAATTTTTCCCTTTATAAGAAAGAAGTATGCTTTTGTATATAAATTTGATTATATCAATATAGTAAAAATATTATTCCTTTGGTGTAATTTCAGCCCAATATTAGAAAAAAGTTTCTAACAACAATAATTTATAAGTGAATTTCGCTGGCTAATGGAAAATAAAAAAAATCATAACATAAAATATAAGAAACTAAATAGAATATTTACTTTAATATATAATTGAATTTAAAAAACTTGTATGCAATAAATGTTTTGGGCGTCACACACCCGGTTAGTTAAAATTTGAATTTGCATAAAAAATGCAATTTGTTAATGTTAGAAATTTAGCTTTATTGCCTGGTTGTCACTCAACTAGATAGCGTTACACTGAAGTTTTTTTAAGGTGAGTGCCTCTGCTCGGTATATTAAAATTCGAGTTTTAATTTAAAAAAATCTATTTGTTAACGTTAGAAAATTAGCTTTATTGCCCGATTGTTACTGTAGTTGGTAGCGCTACACTAAAGTTTTTTTTAAAGTTTGCGCCTCTGCTTGGTATATTAAAATTCCAATTTTATTAAAAAAAAACTGCTAGTTATTAGAATTTTAATACTTCAACAGTACGTAATTATAATGAAATATTCGAAATTTAGATATTTGGAATTCGAAGTAGCGCGCGATTCCAAAGCTGAAGTTCGAACGCGATCGGTATTTAGTAAGCAGATATTGCGCTTAGTGACGTAATTTAGGTTGGCGAAACAGCTGTGCAGCGCTTTGCGCGGAAATTGGAAGTCGCGTAAACCCTGTACAGTTCCGTCATCTTTTACCCATTTACATAAATTGCAATTCTGAGATAATTTATAAAAATATATAGATCTAAATAATAATAAGAATTTATCATGCCCATCAAATTACAAGTTTCAATATTGTTATTGAACTTGAAAAAGAATTGAATTATTTATTGTTACTGATCTCTTATGCATATAAAATTGAACTATATAATGCACGTGCAACAGGATTAGATACATTTAACTTTAGTCAGCACACACAAAAATTTTTTAATATTATTGAAATTACCTATTAAAAGTTACTCCAGGAAATTATTTGAAGGTCTACATATACAAACATAAGCACAGCAAGCACCCATAACTATTTAAAATTCAAAATAACAACAAATTCAACAAGATGCTTATTAGTAAACAACAACTTTTAGTGTAATGTTTTGGAAGACAGAGGGAGTGTGGCACATACTTCAAACACTGACCAATAGTGCTTATTCTCTCATGTTCCTTCCTCCATGGTAGATTGCTGTGCTGATCGCTTCTCTTTCTAGGAGGCTGGTAGTATAGATGCCATGCTTAAGTCAATTAAAAAAAATTCGAATTTTCTTGTCTGAATTAAATGATTTTTGTACTTTGAAAAAGTAAAAAATCAAAAAAATCTTTTATTACACAAAACTAATTGTTTATGAAAATAATAAAGTTAATTTTATCAGCTCGTAGATCTTTATTCACTTTTAATTTGCTCATATATTTTTTGATCAATTTTTGTGTTTTCGTCTGCTCAAAATGGGTAATCGCATATTGAGGGGTAAAAAGTTCTGCTAACTTTAAACTTCGAATTCGTAGTCTTTTAATTATCTGTTCTATAAATTTTCTTAAAGCATTTAGTCTGTAGCGTAATAAATATTTTGTAAATTAATATACATGGCCACATTTTCAGAATCAACCCCTTTTGCAAGTAAAAATCATTATGTTCTTTTATATTTTCTTACATTTTTTTAAAATTATGTAGAGGCTTTTTGATGTTGTGATTGTAGTAGCATGATGGTGCATAAATGTCCAAATAATTATAGCAAAATACGAAAGTTATATATTTAATTAAATTTTTAATTTGAGGTATTAGCGAGGAAAATTATTCATTTGTACAATAGTACGCTATGTTATATTGAAAAGTATCCTTAAAAACCAATTGTAAATACTTCTGCAGTTTTGCATATTTATAACAGGTTTAATTGTAATTGTTAACTTAGCATTTAGAAGCTGTTGTGACTAATACCATATGATCCTTTTGACATATTTTTTAAATTTGTTAATTTTTTTAAAGGATATTACCTATTTTTCTGGTAACCAGAATGGCACAGATGCCATATTTCTTTTTATGTATCCCTGAAGTTTCTGACGATGAAAAATATTTACTGAACTAATATAAATGTTATGGTATAGTTTAATTCTAAATAAATGCAACTAATAATAAAACTTGTGCCATTCCATTATATCCTTATAATCGATCATCAAAGCTATTGTTTAGTAGTTTCCGTCAGAAATAAACTTTGGCGTTTAAATAAGTTTTGTTAAAAAATAATAATTATTTAGTGTATAAAATGTAGATAAAATATTTGTACTATCTATCAGTAGTTTCTAAAAATATAAACCTTTTCAAACAGTAAAGGACTCAAATATTGAGAACATAATTGCAATTTTTTTTCTTTACAATGATTGTGATATAATGAGTGTAAAATTATTAAATATTAAAATTTTTTAAAAAAGCTTACCTGAATTATTTTTTAAAGAAAAGTATTGTTCTAAATTGTCCCATTGATTGTTTTTCATTGGTCATACATAAGGTTGCTTAAATAAAATATTCTTGAATATCCTTAGATGTGTTCTCAATCTTTCTGATGTTATAAAAATCCAAGTGCTGACAAATGGTGAAATCTTTCAAAAAAAGTCATGAGGTTAAGAAATGTACTTAAAGAGATACAGCATCTGTGTCACTAGGTTTCTCATTATGTCAGAAAAATAAAAAGTACTAAGGAGGTTCAACAATTTTCTTTTTTTTTTGGATATCCTTGTTTATGTTATCACTGGGCAATGTAGAACACTTTGTTTTAACTTAAAGTCTTATTTAAATTCTTGTGAGGGTAATTCAAAGCAATTTTTTTTCTTTTTTTAAATCCTAATATTTTAATTTTATTTATGCTTTTTATTAATAATCATATTTTTTAAATTTACTTATTTACAGAGGAACTATGAAGTAACAATTATATCAACTTGGTAAAATTTTTTAACACCTAAAAAATTTTAAAAAATGCTGAAAAAATATACATTTACTGAATTTGAATATCTACGATCATTAATTCCTGGGAGCACTCTTCATTGATACTGGACTATATTTAGAAGTAATATAAAGTAAGAAACCTGGAAAATGCCATTCCCTACCCTGCAAAATTACATGTAGATAGACAAAATGCAAAATTTACCTTCCACTATTTAAAGTGATTAGGTTCAAAACTAAAGATTCTACTCCAAAAAGCATACCTTATAAGATCATGGTGAATCCAAACTGGAATCATCCTAATTAGAAAATAGCTTGTATTGAGCTTTTAGACAGAGCAATTACTTGATTATAGTAACAAATCAATTATAAGAATTAAATTATTTTTTAATATTTTGTTTTAGTAAATTCACAAATATTATAAAGTTCTCATATTTTGGAGTGCTGTTAGAGAAATCACTTTTTTGAAATCACCTAGCAAAAAATAGACTGTAAAATTTTAATTTTTATTCATAAAACATCATTTTATCTGGAATAAATCTACTTCAGATTTTCTTAAAGGTTATTCGTAAATAAAAAAATCTTTTTGAAGCAGAAGCGAAAATTATTTGAAGTGAAAATTAATGCCAACATTCAATAAACAAAGGAATTCCAAACATTTGCACTCATTCTTGAAAAAAGGATTCCATCATGATGAAGAAAGGAGCATTATTTCATTACATGTTAGTGATTTTAAGATTGGGGATTTTGAGGCATAATTTTATAACTGCCTGAAATGCATATTTAAAAGTAAACTTACATTGCATTTGCACTATTTTAGTATGTATTTACTAATCATAGTAATATCTGTTTAATTATTTTGTTTTTTGAATATTCCAATATCTGTTATGATTTACTGTTTGTGGTATTGTAACTTTTATGCTATTCAATTATTATTGTAATTTTAAAATTTGTTTATCTAACTCATCTGCAATCTTATGATTTATTTATTTATGTTTTTTTTAATAATTATTTCTTGTTGTGATGAAATCTGATGAGTGATCAAATAATTGGCAAATTAAAGTCGCATGTAACTAAAGAAAAATAATTCTATGTGTAAGAATTAATTTCTTATTGTTTGATTATTATCATAAATTGAGAAGTTATAAATGATATTGTGATTAATGTATAATTCTTGATACCTCTTGAGTTGATTATTCACTTTGTATGTTATCAGTGATGTTTAAATTCTAAAAAAATCTTCAATCCTTAATAAGAAAAACTTTTCAATGTAATTAACTAATTTTCTGAAGAAAATTGCCAGAAAATTTGTAAATAGTGAATAGTTTTAATAAGCATTTATGTTAGTTATTTTTTAATTGTGTAAATACATAGATATTGATTTATTTCCGCTTTCCATAATTTTGTGAATCATCTGTGAAATTGGCTTATCATAATAGCTACCTCTCTATTTCACTGATAAGTGGGAGTTTACTATGATTAAATCAAAGTTAAATCTAATAAAATATATTATAAAAGTCCTTTTTCTTTTTGAAAACATTCTAAACATAGCTTAAAATTTCTCAAATTTGTTATTTTTCATATAGATTATTCAGAGCTAGTAATATATTAGTTTAGAAATCAAAAAGAAACATTATGAATATGTAAAAAAGGAGAAAGTTGAAGTTGTAAATAAGATTAAATCTATTATACTCTTCTATTAGTTACATGTGAAATTTTCTGAAGAATATACAAATGGGATTATTATTTGCAATTTTATAATATTTATAGAAATTATTTCTATAAATGTTTATTAGTATTTTATAAACTGTATTTTCCTGCTTTAAAAATTGTTTGAAACTTGAAACTATTTCAAAATCAAAATATCATTCATATATTGTCTGCCATTTTCTAGCATTTTGTATTATAATTATCTCTGTAATGAATAACTTATAGTTATTTTTTTTACATATGAACTCATTATTTTTTAAAGGCAATTCAACTTCTACTGATCAGGTAATAAGAACAAGTGAAGATAGGTCTGAAGTTGAATTTCCATTTTTACGCCCTGCTTTTGTAGGAGAAACTTCGAAAAGGTGAGATTAATCTAGTGATCTCTTAAACACTTGTTATAACTAAATACATTTTCATTTTGAAGAATCACTTGCAGTGGTCGAATTTTTTTCACCATCTAATATCTAATCAGTAGTTATATTATGGATGATTTTATGTTATAATTTGTAAAATTCTAATTACTAGTTAAAATGTATGTAAATGTTAATGTGACTAATGAAAGAGATCCTGAAACTTTCAAACTGGTTTTATTTTTGCATCCTTAAAGTTATTTTCCAATGCCTGGCTTCTAGCATTTTTAAGAGGTGGAAATGGTAGCACTTTTATATAGTGAGATACTCAGTGGTCATGCTATCATGATTCCAAAATTAATATTTTCTAAGTAATTTAAAAGCAGGGAGCAAGCAGAAGACCCCTAGATTTAGCCTACCCCCACCAGAGCTATCATTTCACATGGAACACATTGCAATGACAATATATTTTACATGACCAACTGTAATTAGTGAGCATGATAAATCTTTGGTTGGGTCGGGATTTGAAACCCACTATCTTCCGATAACAAGAATGACACCCTAACCAATCAGGTTACCATTGCCCACATCCCTAAGGTCAACAAAAAGTTTTTTCTTATGAGAATGACAAATCTAAAAGCAATTTTAAAACAAAAAATTTACTAAAACATCATGTAAATAATTGTTTTTTATTTAATTACTTCTTTATAAAGAAAATGCTGATTTAATGAAGAGCTTTCTGTGAATTCACTGGTCACTGACTGAAATACTTACTGTAAGAAAGAAATAGTGACTAAGCAATTCTTGCTTGTTAGAAGCATTGAATTGACAATTGGCTAGTTAATGCTCAAATTTTCAATACATCAGTTCATGGATTTGATTTTTACTTGAGGCATGAATGTTTGTAGTAATTTAGATTTCATTTTAAATTATTAGTTCTGATCCAAATAGGCTTTGTGTGCTACAAGTGACTAGAATGACAAATAAGCCAAACCTGTTTGATTAAATCTGCCGTAACTTTACCATCATAAAGAAAGATTTATTGTTGGGAAAAATGTATTTGTTGAAGTAAGTAACTATGCTGGTGCAGCTTGTGTCCTTATCTGGATCCTTGGCCAAAAAACCAACCAACCAACTATGAGTAACTAAGCTCTTGGATGAATGCTGTTTCACCATCACTAGAAATTTTGGACACCAGCTAAAATGACAAGAGAAATGAAAACAATTTTTTAGCTGGAAAATTGTAAAAACAGACCATTTAGCCTAAAAATAATATATGTAAAAATTTTTTATAGTGACAAATTCTCTGTAATACATATGTAAACCTTTAGTGACATAGAGGCATGGTAGTGTACAAAAATTCCAGTCCTTGTCTATCTTTTTTGTGGTGCATGAATCTTGCTTTGTTCATGAATGACAATGTACACTTACATAAAACACCTAATGTTAAAAATGCTAGAATTTGATGATAGATGATTGAAAATGCTGGGTGTATTATTGAACATTTGATATCACCTGCATGCTCCCAAACGTAAAGTATTTATACTTAGCAGACATTTTCCACAAAGTACCTAATCATCTTCATTGAATCAACAAAAAAATCATCTCACTTTAAGGTAAGGAATAATCATTTGGGATAAAGATCTTCCCATCTCTCTTCACTGTGGCTTAAAGTAATCTGATGATGCAAAATTCTTCAAATTCTTTAAAATTGCTCATTGTAAACTAATGTTAAGACTTTGCTTTTTCAAAGGTTCAAAGTGTGAAATATCTGGTTTCATTACAGTGATTGCAAAATAGATGGGTATTGCATTCCAATCTTTTGTGTGTACATCTTTCAAATTAGATGCTTGAGAGTTTTTTTGATACTTTTTAATTATACTCCCACTTTTGATCCAAAAGAAATAGCATGCTTTTTGTGGAGAAGTGAAAATAATATAACATAAATACTAAATAAAAAAATTACTTATATACTTATATAATATATATAATTAATTACGCATATACTAAATAAAAAAATTTTTTGGTGCAAAAATTTACTGAACAGTGATAAACTGTGGTAAACAAGCTAAATGCTAAAAAAATTAAAGCTAGTTAGTGCTTGCCAAGATTGCTTGGTGATAATTTGGTGGTTAAACAAAGCATTACAGTCACAAGTCACCAAGGGCACAAAACAACTAAATACAGAATAATTTAATTTTGTCTCATTGAAAGAAGGTACTATTGCATTATACTTACGCAATCAATCACCGATGCGATTGCTAAACAGCTTCCACCAGAAATATACATTAAGTAAGTTTTTCCGAAAGAGTGTACTTGTGTTTCTTGTTTGGTGCGGTATTGTACAGACATATTTTTATTATTGGAAACATTTGTTGACATTATTGTAAGTAGGTATTAATTTACATATTTAATACTCTATATTACAGTGTCAAATATTTTGATCTTTGTTTTTACTATGGATAATAATGAAAAAGAAAAGAAAGCAACCAGAAAAAGCATTTCACTCAAAACTAAAATGGAAGTGATTAGAAGATTAGATTCTGGTGAACGTCAAACTCTAACTAGTGCTTCATTGAATTTGCCAACTTCAACAATAAGGACCATCATGAAGAATAAAGAAAAAATACTGTCATCGGCAACTACAACTACGTCAAGTTCTGCAACTAGAATTACTCGTTCTAGAAATAATATCATAGAGGAAATGGAAAAATGACTGTCTATATGGATTGACGACGAAATTGACCGGAGTATGCCATTAAGCCAATCTATCATAATGGAAAAAGCTAGAAGAATTTTTAATTACATTCAGGCTGAGACAATTGACACAAGTGAAACTTTAGTTGCTAGTCGAGGATGGTTTAATAGATTTAAATATCAAAATAACCTTCACAACATAAAGATTACAGGAGAAGCAGCAAATGGTGATACAAAAGCGCCGGCTGAATTTCTAGCGGTATTAAAAAAATAATTGAAGAAGAAAACTATCCTCCAGAATTGGTTTTTAATGTTGATGAAACAGGTTTGTTTTGGAAAAGAATGCCGAAACGAACATTTCTATCCCGTAAAGAGAAACGGGCACCAGGATTTAAAGCTGCAAAAGATTGCTTAACCCTTCTTCTAGGTGTTAACGCAAGCGTAGATTTTAAATTAAAACCATTATTAATTTACCATTCCAAAAACCCAAGAGCGATGAAAGGCATATCTAAATCAACTTTACCTGTAATTTAGGAGTCTAATAAAAAATCATGGATAACTGCAAAAATTTTCCAGGATTGGTTCACTGAACATTTCTGCCCGTCTGTTAAACGTTATTGCGAAATTAAAAAACTTGAACAAGAAGCACTTCTGTTAATTGATAATGCTCCAAGCCACCCGACAAATTTATCAGACTTAACAACATGCATTCCAGTCAAAGTGGTTTTCTTGCTGCCTAACACAACTGCCTTAAATCAACCAATGAACCAAGGCATTATATCAAATTTTAAGGCTTATTACTTGCGGCGAACCTTTAAGCAAATGTTTGAAAAAACAGACGGAGAAGAGAACCAGTCCATAAGAGAATTTTGGAAAAACTACAACATCGTAGATGCTGTAGAAAACATAGGCCTTTCTTGGAATGAGGTAACAGAAAGATCTTTGAAAGAAGTATGGAAGAATATTTGGCCGGATTTAAGTAAGAGCGATGACGTTGGACACTCTGTCGATGTGGATGAAATAGTGGAAGAAATAGTGAAATTAACGAAGCAAACCGGTTTTAAAGGGGTAAATGTGGAAGATGTCGAAGAAATAATTCAAGAAGCAGCGGCTAATCTTTCTAATGATGAGCTCAAGGAATTAACTGAACAAGAAGAAAACAAAAATGTTGACAGCAGTGATTCAGAAGAAGAGCGTGATTCAGAAGAAAGAAGCTTTCGATGGGGTTTGTAAAAAGGAGTTTGTCTACCATAACTGAAATAATGGATCAATTCATTGAAAATGATCCGAATTTTGACAGGAGCTCAAAAGTAAGGCGTGGTGTTAGAGATGCTCTATCCGTTTATGAAGAACTTTTAAGAGAACAACACAAAAGAAAAAGGCAAACAACATTAGATGCTTTTGTCACAAAAAGGCAGAACACTGAAAACGCAGAAGGCTAACTAAATATGGCTGACTTAGAATTTTATTTGTTTTTTTTAAGAATATTCGTTTTGTTATTTATATTTTGTTTTTATTTTTGCAAGAAATAATAATGTGGTATTAATTTGGGCTTTAAGAAATAAATGTTTGGTTTTATTTTTATTAAAAAACATACTTTTTAAATTTAATACCTAACCAATTTCCTAGCCATCTTCCCCTAACCCCAATATTTACATGTAAAGATAGCCTCGTTTATCGCTGTTTCACATTACACTCTACTTTGATGGAACGTATCCTCCCGCGTTAGCGGGTCTTACTGTATATATATATAATGATTTAAAATATATATATATATATATATATATATATATATATATATATATATATATATATATATATATATATATATATATATATATATAATGGTTTAAAACATTATATAAAAAAGCATGACATAATTTCTTTCTTTCTTTCCTTTTTTTGTAACTACATGGGAATTATTTGAGCGTGGTAATTTACATTGAATAAAATATTGTGTGTGTGTTTTCGTTTGAAAATAAGTGTTGTATAGTTTAATTCTATTTAATTTATATAATTTTTTCATCATTCATATTTTGAATTCTTACATTAAATTAAGTATAAATTTGAAAAGTTAATTTTTATTTATTATACCTTTGAAAATCTCCATTTTGACTATAGTAATTACTTTGAAATTCTTATATTTCCTGTAGATGTATGTTGGACAATTAAGTCATTAATATTTGTTTATTGTGATTTTAGAATCCAACAGAAAGAATATTCCACATCTAGCAACTCTGCTTCTGCAGTTGCTACACCTATACAATGCAATACTACTCCTCGATCACATGCCATTTCAAGAAGGGGAGGATCTTCTCTTTCAAAATCTGCCACAACTCCACAATCCAGTTCAAATGCAAGAATTGTTGGTATGATTCACATTACTTTATTCAGAATGAAGTTCATTACTGTGATTAAATTGATATACTTTGTGGACTTCCCATATCTTTAACTCACAAGAAATTATTAAGATTAGAGAAAAGCATATTTTCTTTGATTCTAAGTCTTTTACATAATGCACATTTCAAATTATAATAATAAATATTCAATATTTGCATTCTAATACTAGGTAAATTGGTTGTTTATCAATTGTTTTATATGACAGTACAAAGCAGTTTAGTCCTTTTGTCTTAAATGAAATACAGCTATAAATATTATTTACTTCTACCAGTGAGTACTTGGTCCCTTCACAAATGAGGATATCTGTGGTCCTGATCTACCATATGCCTTTTGTACTTAAATATTGCATTGAAAACAGCTGTGGTATTAATTGCATGCGATATACCACAGAATTCATATCTGTCTAATTTTGAAAAATGTTTTAATGTTGCTCGGGTTAAAAAAAAAATCAATGCTACACGAAATCATAGTTTTGGCGCAGCTTGTTGTTATTGTGTTTTATGGACCTTGTGCCATAAAACACAATAAATCAACCAGTAAATATATCATTTTAGCATTTTTTAGCTTGTTAATATTTATCTGACTAAGATAAAATATTGGAATAAATTGAATATATATAATGTATTAAGAAAGTTTTTCTGAAATAATGTTTTGTGATTCTATTATAGGGATACAATACATATTTTTATTGTTATCCTTAGGAATCTCTTAAGTCTATTAGTTTTTTTACCACCACATTGATATTAAAATTTTGTTACTTTTATAATATTTTTGGACTCATTGGATAATTAAAAAAATTGGACTCATTCAATAATTTAAAAAATTCATATTTAAATGTGTTTAATTTTACAACAATTTTTTTATAAACCCTTTTTGTTAATAAGAATATATTTTAAATTATGATAAGAAAGTATATTTTAAATATATCAATTGTATGTATTTGTTTATGAATGTCCAGTTTTAATTTTAAAAGTTATGAAATATTTATTTAGTAATATTTTAATATTCATTGTTAAATATTGTTAGTCTTGAACTTCCTCCTATAAAAATCTATTGTATGGGCATTCTATTTTCAGCTATTGTTGAAGGCAGAGGAAAAGCTAGAGGAGAAATTGGAATGGCTTGCATTGATTTGAAAAATCCTATCTTGATACTTTCCCAGTTTGCTGATACCCAGGCTTACACTCGTCTTGCAGTACAGTTAAATATTTTCCAACCTGTTGAAGTATGATCAAATAATATATAGCTTAGTTGATACATACAATAAAAACCTTTTTAATTCAAAACATTTTTTGAAAAGAAAGTTCCAGGAAAAGAAAATTGTATTCATTAACTTCTTATAGCAAAAATTTCACTGATTCTTTCTGCCATTTGCTTTTTGGATTTATAACCTGCATGTTATTTGCGTGCTAAAAGGTGGCTAATCTGTCTAACTGAGGATATTTAAAAAAATAATTATAGAGGTTGTTTAACTTGTTTAGTTATTTTTAAAACTGAAATGAGATTTTACAAGTGTTTTTGATTATTTATCTCTAATGTTGACGATAACTTAAAGCTTCAGGTTCAAAATTAATGTGAGAACAATATTTAAATGTTATTATTGCATGGTAGTTTGATTATTTTATGTATTTTATGCTCTTTTTCCAAAGTTAAGTATGAAAAGAAAAATTTAATTTTCAAAAGTTATAATAAAGTGTAAAAGCTGCAAAACATATCAGGTAGTATGTAAGTATGTTTAGTTATAGAGCCTATCAAGTTATGGTTTTGTATGAAAAAAAAATTGTATAAAAAGCCAGCATTATTCTTAATTACAAGAGTTGCTTGTTAATGTAATAAAGGTATATATTTATATATATATATATATATATATATATATATATATATATATATATATATATATATATATATATATACAAATATATAAACATTTTATTATTGGATAAAATTTTATTGTGAGGATAAATGTCTCCTTAATTTCTAAAAGACATAAAAGATCTCCTGTATAGAGATATATGGTCAGATGCTTTAAAGTAGAGTAATTAATTATAAATATTGCTTATGTTTGTCATTTTACTGTTATGAAAGCCATTCTTAACCAATCAAGCAACTTTCCAAATATGCAAGTTTAGTTGTCTAAGGGTTATGATTCCCACTGACAGCTGCTATATATGTTGTAATCTTACAGAATTGAAGTGTAATATTTATGGTTATTGAGTGTATTATGTATAGAGATTAAATCTACTATATTGCGCATTAAAGGTTAAATAATAATGGACTGTATACTAGGTAACAGGAGTTTGTACCCTTCAATATGTCAAATTTAGAAATGCACTATTAATGTGGTGTTACCAACATGTGAATTAAACTACTTTAATTGTGAAGTAAATGTGTGAATGAATTGAGATTTACCAGCAACCCAATGCATAAGAGCTCAGTGATTACAAGGATTATTAAGTTTGCTTCCTAATATCCCTGAAAATTTTCCATTCTATGATGGAAGCATCAGAATCACGTCGGGGATTTTGTTCAGATTTTGCAGAAGCTTGCGTCAACTGCATAGGGTTTTGTGACAGTTGTGTTATATTGAAATAAACAATTAGAAAGTTATTATGCAAGTTATTTTTATTTCATTTTATGATAATACAGTGTCCATTGAGCTGCCTTTTTAGAGGCTAATTGAAGAATGAAGAAATTGCATAGATGAAAGTCTATTTTTTATTGTACTGTCATTCACTTTTATGAGCTGCCTATTTTATTTGAAAAAAACATAGTATTTCAAATACTTAAAAAAGAACTACTATATATAACCGAAAATGGAAACCTCTAGGTAGAGTATTTTGTAAAATCTTCTCATGTTATTAATTAAAGAATATTTTTCGTTATGTGTGTTTGTTAAAATATCTATTTTTATACCCAATAAAATGTTAACCATGGATATCATAACTCTCTACTGAATTTGATCACTTTTGAACCATATTATTGAGGAAATATCTGTTAAAAAAATCCAGTTTTCTAAGCATTTATCCCATTTTTCAGGTTTACCATGTTGAGTTATCTTTCCTATATTGATTCTGTAATAGCTATTTCTAAAGTTATCACGGAATCAAGAACCAAGTGTAACTATTATGTAGCTTATTTATCTCCAAATAATACAGTGACTGTGCATATTATTTCAAATGATCCAGCTGATCCATTTGAAAAACTCAAAGCAGAACTAAATGCTCAATGAAAGAAAGCTCATTGCAAGAACTTAGATGTTTGTTAGCTGGAAAATAGTTAGTTGAATCATTGAAACTTTTATGTGTGAGTCAGGCTGTCAGAAAATCATAATTTTGTAAATGCACTTCTTTTCGAATTATTCATACAACATTTTGATTCTAATGTAAAGTCAATTTAAACATTTATATCGCCACTCACACCTCGAGACATTATTAAAATTGCTGATAAAATTGTGGATGAATTATTTCACAGATGTGTGCTATTTCTGAATCATCTATTCCAAATCTGACATCACATATTGAGCTGCTTAATCTCTTCACTCCCCATAATGTGTCTAGCAAATTCAAGCGAAACTTCTGCAGAGCAATCATGATGTGCTTCAGGCATTCTTTTACATTTCAAGAATTTTAAAAGCTTAAAACGCTTTGTAAATATTTATTTGAGTTTTTGTTTATTTTAATACCTCCTTGGGAGTAGCATTAATCAAGCGTTCTATTTTTAATAGAATTTTCCCTGGGTTTCTGTGAATCGATGGAAAGCAATATCTATGCTGAGAAAACAATACTACACGTGATGAAAAACAGAGAGCTGCTGAGGAATTTTTACAGACAGGACAGTACGGTAAAAGGGTAAAAAAAAAATGAAAATGCTAAAAAAGGGTGTTGCACTTCTGCGATGTTCAAGAATTGGTTCTTCATCTTGTCAGTTTCATTCTTATCAGAAAAACTCTACTTACAACTGATGGATTTTGGTGATATCATAAAAAATTTGACAACAAAATTAAAATGTACAAAAAAATGCAGTTTTCAAAAAAGAAAAAAAAAGCTAAGAGCCTATCAAAATGGCGATATATCTTACGTGTCTAGATTTTGTGTCACCTATTTGTTCATGATTACAAGACAAATGTAAATTTTTTGGTTGATATTTAATGTGGCTTTTCCTATCTAACTTGATTTTTTTCTTGGTATGACAAATTAAGTATTCAAATTTTCTCAAACTTCAATTATCTAACTTCAAGAATTAATATTTTTTGATTTGGATTTAAGAAACCATTTGTATATTCTTTCTATGTATGTAATGTGTAAATTAACTATTCTCAGTGCTGATTTTCTTTATTTCAATCTAACCTGATCTCCAAAATTGCCATTTAAATGATAATCTCACAAAATTAGAATCATATATTATTCTTGATGATGTTGAGATATATTCAATAATACTGTTTTTATCATAGTAATTTTTCAAGTTTATTACTTGAATTTCCCAATATTACTAAGTCTCAGTGCACAAGCTATAATTTTAACATTCATTCTTACTTCTGATTTTTCATTTTCATTAAACCATGTTAACTTGCACCCAACTATTTAAGAATTTCAACATATGTTGGATTTAAGTATTATGCACCCATCCAACAGCAATCATAAGTCTTAAAAGAGGTAGTGATGACTTGTGTCATGCTGATCATGATGGTCATTATAAAGCTCTAAATGTTCAAATCAAACATGACCATTTCTATCATTTTTGAATTTATTAGTAAATTTGATGGGGCTAAAATATTTTCTCACTCATTAATTTAGTTAAAATATTCCATCAAATTCTCATTTCTCTCAAGAATATCTTGAAGACTGCTGTTAGTACATTTTTAAAACTGTTGAAAAGCACTTGAACACTACTTAGAGTGTGTAATTTTGTTAGTGCCCTTCAAATGTTTATAGACGAAATGACAAGAAGATTTATTATTGGAATGTTAGCTGCCTCTAAAGCTTGAGAAGAATATGTTCATTTTCACTCTTTTTCGTAAGTTGGATTACCATGGAGTTATGATAAAATTATCAAAAATTCTTCTGTAATAGTCAGAAGAAACTCAAAAAAACATTTTTAGGAGTTAAAAAGCTTTTGCTGAATTTGTCCTTCTAAAATATCAAATTCTTGGTGCTTCTTTAGTCTTTAGATGATGCTTTAATTTCAATTGGCAGCTCCTTCAGTCAATTTTTAAATGATACTTGAACCAATTCATATTATTCCCAAGAAACTTAGTAACAACCAAACACAATAGGTTGCAAATGATTGTGAATTTCTAGCTATGTATTATTCTATGAAAAAATATACATTATATGTTATAAAAAAGATTTTTACTATATATTGGTAAAAAAAAAATTCCTCATATGAGTCTTCAAACAACCTCAATTAATGCTCTCCCTCAAGATATCATCTCCTAATTTTCTATTGATATCATGTTCATTAGGAAAATAAAAACATTGTTATTGATTCCCTTTTCATATAGAAATTGATGCTATTTTGTTGGAAATCTTAAATTTTTATGAAATGCCTCATTTACAATTAAACAATCTTGAGCTACAAACTCTTAGTGTATAAAATATTTATTTTAAACTAGAGAGATGCTATTTTTCATTGGAGGATGTTTGTATTGAGGTATATCTATATATACAGATGTACAAAGTCCACAAGTTCTAAAATTTTCTTTCGATCTAAAACTTTTTACAACATACATTATATTTCTTATCCAACCATTCATGCATCTGAAAATTATTTTTGTATTAAACTTTTAGTTTTTTTTAATATTTCTGCATTAACATCTCTCTAATTTAAATGGGCTGCAGTATATATTTCATTCAATACTTAAAAGTGATTTGTACAACAAGTGAGACAAAATTATAAAAGTTTGTTCAAGGACATTTCTACATGAGCCTTATAAGTTGCACAGATGTCTGATACTTGGTTTTTCTTGGTATCCTTTAGCATTTAGAGTGTAATTGCCTCTACTGCACTCGAAATCTTTTCTAAAGTGTTCACTTAGGATGATCACTTCCTGTTCTTAACTCCTTGTACCAGAAAACCCAACCATCCTGTTAACTTACCACCATAAGAAGAAATCATGGGAGTGTTAGAACAATTGTAGTAGCTGTGATGCTTGACCTTTTCTAATTTTTCAATATTTGGCCATTGCAATAGAAATTAAATAAAATAGATTACTCCAAAATTAATTGGTTGAATATTATAAAGAAGAAACTTTTCTATGTTGTTAATGTCTTTTCTAATGACTGTTAATTCTAGAATTAACAGTCAATCTTTAACATAATAAAAATTACCTGGGTTGCTTACTATGTTCTGCATATTTATTCCAAATTAGGATATTTTGTCTTGGACAGACTATATATTTAATGACTTATGTAAAATGAATAATTATTACTGAAGTAATTATTCTCACAAATAACTGATTTTATAGTTTAAAAATATTGGAAATTATCACTAATGAAATAGTTAGCTTAATAAATGAATTAAGTTTGAAAGACAACTATAAATTGATTGAATCTTGCGAGTCAGTTTAGAAGTGAATTTAGTAACAGTGAAATACTAAAAGAACTGATGAAAAATAAACAAAAATGGCTTGGCTTTGACAATTAAAAATATGAATGAGGGCTTAATGATTCTTCACAAATTTTTCTCTACTGGGGAAGAATGTGACCTTTACACATTTAAAATATGAAAGACAAGTAATACCCAATAAGTTATTGAAATCTTTACCAAAATGAAAAAGTATTCAAACTGATAAATTTTTAAAGGAACAACAGATTGCATACTTTGTTAACTTGATTAATGTATACATTTAAATAAATAATTTAAAATTAGGTGTTTAATATATTTATTTTTTTATTCTTCTGGTTTATTTAGCATTCTCAGAGATTTTTAAAAATCAGTTATATGCAAAAATCGAGAGCAACCTATCTTATCACACTGAGAATCAGTATAAATATTCTTTAAATAAGTTTGAATATTTCTTACTGAAAAATAATGGGGGAGTTCAAAAAAGGAAGAATAAGAAACTATTTATGCAAATCATAAGAAAAATTCTGTCCATAAAAGATTTAAGTTTTTAAATATGATTCTAAAAATAAAAAAAAACTTCTATTCAATAATTTAAAATTCAATAATTCATTCTATTCAATAATTTAAAAAATGGATCAAAGGAGAAATAACTCTGTTGTAGTTTTCTTTTAAAAATCCATTTTCTGTTATCTATTTTAAAAATTGATATTATAAACAATAGATATTATATATTGAAATCTGCATTAAATTATGTTTCATTATATTTTTGTTTGCTATATTTTCCCCATTTAGAGTGTTAAAAAACTGATGAAAAATTTAAAAATTATCAAATATCAATTTTTTGAAATTTTACTTAAAATAAACTTTTTTTATTCTATTGTAATTTTAAATGAAAAAGTAAATAATTATGTGTGCAGTACTAAAACTATTCAACACTATATTGTTTAATACTACATTGCTTAACACTTCTATAGTTTAAATAATTAAGATGCATAAGGACTATCCTTAGTACTATCCTTATAAATTTTACATTAAAATACTATAAAGTTTTAATGTTTTTTATAAAGCATTTATATTATTTCTGAAGTTAATTTTAAATTTTATAGTTAATTATGCCTAGCACAATAGTTGAATGTGGAAATAGGACTAAACTCATGTGTAGAATTCAAGAATTATTTCCAGAAATAGCTACTGTTACAGTTCAGAGAAAATATTTTAATGAAACCAGAGGATTACAATATATTCAAGAGCTCTGTGCCCCAGAATATAAGACAGTTGAGGTTGAAGTTAGTCCAAAGTAAAGTTATTTATATTGATAATTTGAATAAATAAAATATGGAACACAAGTGCTGAAATATCTGTTTAAATTTATAGTAGAAATCTCATTTTTTAAAGTATGATTATTGCACAAAACACAAAATTTTGTGGAAAAAGCATAAATTAATAGTTAATTGTAAAGTTGTTTACCATTTAATTATTTTAATTTATTATTTTTGTGCTATCAAACTAACAATTCTTTTGACTATTTATAGAAATATATATCAAATTTGATAAAAGTGGAAATATATTTCAATGAATTTTATAATAAAGTACTCAAAAATTGCCTTAATTATTTGAATTTAAGATTAATTTTTCAATGATAGTGATAAGTCTTTACTTTAGTTCAATCATATCTCTTTAGCTTAATATATAGACAATCATAATGGAATTCTTTTAAAATACTTTGGAATTCTTAGAATATTTATTTCCTGCATTAAATTTATACAATTTTATTTTGAAAATATGTAATTTAGCTATCTAATGGAAATACTATCAAGATGAAATACTACCGTGTAAAGTTTTTCTGTCAGCAATATATATGATTTAACTATCCAGTATCCTCATGTAAATAATTTGAAAGTTAATAATTCAAATTTATGTATTTTTCAGTCTTTCCTTAAATTTTTTTATGACATTTTAACAATAATTTAAAAAATGGATCAAAGGAGAATAACTCTGTTGTAGTTTGTTTTTATAGATATTAGATCTATAGAAATAACAATTCTTAAGAGTTGCTGAGACATGATTTATTCTAGACTCCAAAATAATTGTTTTATAAAAGATTTTACTCTTGTAGATTATGTAAAATTTAAGAATAAGAAATAAGTAAAATATTCCATTAAAATGATTTATTTAAAATTTGGTAACATTTTTATTTTATAATGTAATAATTTTTATTTTAGTGTTTCATTTTATGTTTTAATCGTTTCATACAGCACTCTGTGTCTGAATTTAAATTTATTTTCCAATTTATAGACTTTATTTTAAATTCAAAATGTTTTTAATATATGTTCATAAGCATTCATACATAAATTCAAGCTTAATGGTAAAATTTTAAAACTGACCCTAAGAATTTCTGTTAAATAATTCATTCAAATATCAATATATGGTGACTGTCTCAATCTGTTTATAAAGTAAAATAAAATAATTCACTTTTTTCCAAGTAAAGCTTTATAATATGATTATTGTATGTATTTCTCATCTTGCATAAAATTAAGCATTGTAGTAAGAATTTTTTTAAAAGACATCTTTGGTTAAGTATGGCTGAAGAAAGTTATTATGTTTAATCATTCTTTTGAAAAACAAATCTAGCTAAATGCTGAATTTAAAAAAAAAAATTCAATTAAGCAGTAAAATTCTTTAAAATTTTCAACCAATGTATCTACACAATTATAGTTTCTTCTCCCAAACCATCTTTCACTTTTAATAAATCTTTTGTACTTTTATTTCATATTTCTAAATTAATCTTTTAGAAAGTAAACTTAGCTGTTGATTTTCGGGATTGTACTTTAATGATATTATGTTTCATTAAAAATGTCTAATTTGTGCAGTATATGTAGATTCTTCCAAAAATGCATTTTTTTTTTTGTAAAAATCGTTATTATTTTTTATCAAATAATATTTATTTTTACTTCCTTAGATACTACTGCCTGGCAGCATCTGCAGCACTTTTAAAGTATGTAGAATTCAAACAAAACATGACTTATGCTTTAAATTCCTTAAAAATTATTTATTGCTCTAGTGCAGATACTACAATGATAAGTGAGTAAATGAAAATTATTTAATTATTTGTAACATGTATTTTGTAAAATATATAGAAGATCTTTTTTTCATAGGTACTGCTACAGCTCGTTCATTAGAATTGGTAACCAATGAAATGGGAAAACTGGATCATTGCCTTTATAGTGTTTTAAATCACACTCTTACTCCAGGTGGAGATCGCATGCTTCGAGCCAATATTTTGCAACCTCCAAGTGATCTTAATACAATCAATACACGATTAGATTGTATAGCAGAACTTATAGGAAACGAAGAGTTATTTTACAATTTAAAAGTATTTTTTATGGCACAGTTGCCATATAATCCAGGATTTCAAATTCAGAATTTTTTTGGCGATGGAGAAACGTTGCCATGGTAACGTATTGGGACTTGCACAATGACGTAAATACTAGGACTGCCAAAATAGAATTTTCGGCATAATTTTTATAGGTCTCCATATCTATGACATTATAAAAACCAGGTTGCCAGATACATAAAATCTGATCCCCCAAAAAATCACCAAACTCAGAATTTGGGATCCTGGATTATACAGCATCTGTTCCTTTTTTATTAGTATATAATACATTAAAATACTGATTAAGAAGTCGTTTTTATAAATGCTTAAAAATAATTGATAAGAATTTTATTTTTTCAAATTGATCAAGTACATTTAATGCCCTTCAGAAAAAATTTAAGGGCTTGTTGGCGATGCCTAGCATATCGAAAGGTTCATTTAGAGATTTTTGGAACCTTTTATAACAAGTTTTTGTTTGTAGATATAAATGTTGAAAATGCTGTGTCTGGGACTATTCTCATTGTCTTCTGTCTCTTTGAGTGACTCAAAATTTATGACATTTAAATTTAAAAATTAAATATGAATTAAAATTTTCTAATACTTTTTTTTAATAATTATTGGATTAATTGGTTTTTAAAAAAGAAAGATAATTTCAAAAAGTATTTCTATTTTATTTTTTTTACAAATGATATAAAATTATGTTATTGAATTTTCAAAGATAAATCTTTAATACTTCCTATAATATGAAAATATTTGTTGAAATAATTTTTCTATGTACCAAATTTTTTTCATTTTAATGAATGAAAATGAGTTTTCATTATATAAATAAATTATATGATTAATTTAAAAATAAAATAGTTATTGCTTAAAGATGTTTTATATTTTCTAGTCAGTGATTGGGAAATTTGTTGATACAGAGCAGCTGCTGTCATTGTGTGTTCAGATACCTAAAGAAAACAACGTTCGTAATTGTGAACAAAAAATAGCAAATGTCATAAATTTGAAATATTCACTGGAGTTAGTCAAACCTCTTCATGCTTGCCTTGAGTCTTGCAAGAATGCTTTATTTAAGACCTATTATGAAGTAAGATATAAAATTTCTTGTTATAAATAATTTTTAAACTTCTTTTTTAAATATAATTTTTCAACATTTGCATATATCTTTATAGGGTTTCAAAACCCTTTATAATTAGGTTTTCTATTGGCAAATATTCTATTTGAGATTGCAAATGTTGGATGTTCATTTGTATTTACTATAAATACAAGAGCACAAAAATTTACTTTTAGTAGTATAATTTATAGCATAATAGTTCCTTCTAAAAATGCTTTTTTTACTTAGGATTTTTTTAAATATTTTTAGTCAAGTTTTGTCCATCTGTTTTGTGTGTAATAATATTAAATAGTTAATATAACATACCTGCTACTGCAATCTGAAAAAAATTATACATTCAGTGCAAATAAGTGGTTATTTCTCAACCATTATTCACAAAATGTGTATTTTGATTTATTTTACATAATTAGCTTCTTCAATATTAAATAAAATGATAAATTTAATTGTTTTTTAGGGTTTGTATGTATTATAAAAAACAATTACTTTATACATTGTTTTCAATATTTATAAGTGTCTGAAATCTTTCATTCTGAAGCAAAATACATTATTTAATGTGTTTTATTCAATGTTATATTTTTTATCTGACATTAAATATCTCTTCTTCAAGAGGTTTTCTTTCTTAAGGTAAACACAAATGTCACAATCTCAATGATCTGTTTGCTTCATTTTCTTCTCTCCTCTTCTGCTTTCTTTTCTATTTTTCCCTTGTGATGCCTTGTAAAAAAATTGAGAGTTTCCCTTGAGCTGCTATTGTTACCATTATCTAATCCTGGGGGGACTAAATACTAACATTTATTTCTTTTAAATATTGTGTATACACCAACTGTTTAAGTATTTTTCAAGTGTTGAAAATGGTATTTTCATATGTCATCCTGTATTGTAGCTAGAATTTTCTGAAAATCGGATTTCCTTTTTAGTATGGGATACAAAATATTATACTGGATCCTACTTCATGTAAGTCTTGATAGCAATGAAAAAGTTGATGCAGCTGCTAAAGACCACTTCTGCCATCAGTTTCCTTACCTAATAAAGGAATATGTGTTAAAATTTTAATGTATTCTTCATGGCAGGAATCGTGGAGCTTGCAGATCAATTTTTATTTTAAAATTTAAGCTTTATGTAAGGTTAAATTTGTACTAAATTTTTTAAATGGAAATAGTTATCAATTTTCCAAAATGATTTTTATTTAATATTTCTCCATAGGCATTATCTGATGAAAGATTTATAGAGCTTCAAGAAAAGATAAGTTTAGTGATCCATAAAGATGCTCGATGGGAAAAAGGTGTATTGAATATGCATATGCAAAAATGTTTCGCAGTCAAGGTTGATTTATCTAAATTATTCTATATTATTTAATAGCAATGTTTAACAGTAATGTAGCTTTACTACAAAGAATAACATTCATTTAGCTAAATATATTAGTGTTTAAAATTTGACTAACAGAACATAATAAAAATTTAAAATTCAGCAGTTTAAGTACTACAAACTATTTTTATCCTATTTACTAAATATTCTATTTTTGGTATGAATGTGTTATTTAATATTTTCTTATTATAGTTATAAAATATCAATTACTTAGTATTTTTTTATATCAAATATTTCATAATTGAATTTTTTTCCATCAAAAATTTAAATTTTTGTTTTTTTCTTATACTTAAAAATACAACTTTTGTTAAAATAATATATATGCCATCAAATAGTAATGCAAATGATATCACTTCAATTTTTATTAGTTTATGAGTCCTAAGACCGCATTTCTATTTTTGAGATCTTTAGAAATAAATTTCTTAATATAAAATTTTACTTTGAAGGAATAATAGGAAGTTTTTAAAAATTTTCTCAGTTATAAATTGGTTTATCTACAATAAAGAATTTGGTAATGAGACCAATTTTTTTTCAAATTAAATGCCCACTACTATTTTTGACGTCACAAAAAGCACTATATATATGTATGTATATATTTTATTTTTCTGCTGTGGGAATTTTAAACATTAAACTCAATGATAGCATATAAATAATTAAAAACAAAGTTTTTTTGATATAAAAATAATAAGTGATCAAGGGAGAGATATGTATTGGTTACAGGTAGTGGGAGATGATAATTCTAAATCTAGAATGTTTTTTTTTTTAATTTGGTTAGTTAAAAAATTAATATATAGAAATACGAGAAATCATTTTTGTTGGAACGATGTATAACCTGTGAGTTTTGAGATAAAAGTAACTATACTGACTAGTTAAAATATCCTAATGTTTAAATGAGGTGTTGTGTGATGAAACGATTGTAGATATAAATATTTTTTTTATCCATTATCATAAATCAATATAATGTTATATCCACACACACAGGTACTAAACAGAACAGAAAAGGATACATTACAATAAATTATGACAAAATACTCCAACGCATGCTCAAAAATCCATATGACATCTAAAATATCTTTTACACATTTTATAAAATATTTGCTTTGTTTCTCAGATATCCTTATGATAGCCAAATAACAATTACATATCTATCTGTTGTTTAGAGGATTGAAAGTTATATTTTTCCAATGATAGTTTTTATTACTTGATGCTTGTGATAGTATTACTTGATGATAGGTATTTTCTGAATGTTTCAGACATTTTTTATATGGATGCTGAAATTTAGACACCCATGAGATATATTTATTGAATTATACAGGAACTAAATGATAACCATAGCTAACCTAATGAGACATGCTTTGATATTATTTTATATTTTAATTTTCATTTTTTAATAAAAGAATATACCAGAATTATAAAACTGAAAAGTAATTTATATGTAATTTTTATCATTAATTTGAGAAACATCTCTTTATTTTCTTTTAAGGTAATTAAAGGCAATATTTTGCTAAGTAGTATTTAAATTTTTTTAAAAGATTACAAACTAAGATTAACTTTGTGTATACTAAAGTGGTAAGATATTTGATGTAAAAATTTCAGTAAATGATGCGCATTTTGCTTATTACATTTTGATAAATATCAATTTTTGGAATAAAAAATTATTATTTTAACCTATTTAAAATACTTATGTAAGATAAGGCAAAAACTTAATAAAATGTCAAATATAGCTTGCAGTAACCATAACAGATTTATTGTGCTAAAAAATGCAGAGTAACATAATACAATATTTATATTATAAGAATGAAAAACTGAGTTAACTTCTTTAAGTTTGCATTTTATTTGGTATTAAATATTTTCTTAAAACGAAATTAATAAATTTACATTAATATTTATGTTTAAAAAATAATACAAATATTATGTAATTTAATTATTTAAAATGGGGTAATGTATTCAATAATGTCTTTAATTATTTAGTTTCTTAGAATCTTGTTAAAATAAAATTATATAAAATTAAGTAAATTTCAAAACAATTGGAATAGGACACAAACACCAGACATGTATTTTATTCGAATATTTATGGTGTATTTTTATTAATAATAATTTTTCTGATTTACTAAAAATTTCTCAGACATTTTAAAAAACCTTGTATTATATAATTTTTTTTACAAATAAAATAAATAAAAGTTTATTGTAAAGAAAAACTATTTTTTCAACTAAGAAAAAACACTATTTGATAATTTAAGACATTTATATTTTTATTTGATCTTTATGTTTAATGTATAATGCTAAATTTTAAAGCAAAATAATATTTTTTTATAATTTTTAAATTAAGTAAACAGTATTGGTTTGACTTTTCCATTCACATACATATTTGGTACAATTTACATTATCAGTAATAAGTATTTCAAAAACTTATTATTTCATAAATATCATCGTTTAATGTTTTGGACGCCTAATGAAATGTTCCTTATAATAATTTTATCCATATTCTTTTTGTAGTATACAATTACTTAAAATAAAAATGCAATTTAGCTATCGTAATATGTATAAGCTTGGACAGTAAGTTCTGCAGATACTTGTTACACATTCATTCCTTCAGTATTGGTAATTTGTATGTGTAAAAAATGTAAGAATGATTTATGGTTCTTGGAAAATTACTACAAATTTTGGCTTTTGTTAATCTTAATTTATTTGATTATCAAGTCTCAATGTTTATTTAGTAAGGATAAAATATTTTTTTTTAAATTTCTACTTCATTAACCTACAAAAGAATCATTATATATTTTGATTATTTTTTTTAATTTATAGTTCTTAGTTTTTAATATTGAAAAATATAAAATCTTGAAAATGTTCTCATTTTTAAAATTTAAGTATTAAAATCTTATAAAAAACATTTTTGATTAAAATTTTTTAAAAATTTGATATATTTCATTCTGAGTAATATATATATATATATATATACCACACACACACACACAGAGGCAGTCAGGCAGTGTTCTATTTATTTTCAATAATAAACACTTCTATGAATATAAAATATTTAAAATATAGAACATAGAAATTTATTTGCTTGTACAAATAATTTCCTTATTTTTGAAAAATAATATGCATTCAAATGCAAAGAATAACAACAAAATCATAGTAAGAAATTTCTCTTTTGTAAATTTAGTGACAATGTTAATAATACAAAGAAAAAGTATTAAATAAGATATTTATAATAAAAGTGTTAATAGAATAATGCAACAAAAAATTGATACTTTTCTGTTAAAGAAGCATTTTTTATAACTATAAACTTAATTTTACATAGCATTTATTTCAATTTTTATTATCATGCAATTTTTTTGCAAAGTTCTAATCATCCCAGTTTACAATTTTGATTATATTTTTCAATTAAGGCAGTGATTAAGGATGTGATTTAAACCTAATGAAAATTTGGATATGAATCATACTTGATCTGTATATCTCTTGGATATTTATGGTTGTGTAGGCTGTTGAGGAATTTCAAATCTAATACTGAAAATACGAAAGAGGGGAAAAAGCAATATAAATATGTTATTGATAAAGAATTTATTACTATGATGTTTAATATATGATGATCCAAGTCAAAGAATATAAAATCAAAGCAGAATATTTTGTTTAATATCAGAACATAGTTTTGAGTCAAAATTGATGATAATCAAATACTTTGTTTTATCATCAGCATTAATGAAATTACAAATATACTGGTTGGTAATAGTTATTAAATAATCATTTTTAGTATTTAAAAAAAAACTAAAAGTAATAGTTATTAATCATGGAATCTAATTTCTTTTGTGTTTTACCAATGATGTTGAATTCTGATATTCAAATAGAAATATAAGTATTCTTAGGATTTTTGCATCAAATATTGCCCATCAGCAATGAGTATTGAAGTCCTTTTACAAGTGGAATTAATTTCTTACTATCAACTATATTAACAGATTTATATATCATTTATATAAGTATGATGTATCAGTTTTAGAGAGATACCTAAAATTTTATCTAATGGTTGTAAAAACACTCTAGTTAATTAGTTACTAAATTTACATACATGTTGTAAATGAAAATTTTAGTTTGTTTGTTCTTTTAATGTATTTAACTCTATTAACTTTCACGGGGCATGATTTTAGCTTCATATATTAATCGATTGTGACAAATATCATACCATTAGCATATAAAAATGATTTTTCAATAGTCATTTCTTGAGTTAAATAATTAATATTAAAAAATAATTAATCATTGGAATATATTTTACTAAAGTAAAAGAGTTATATAGTTTGTCATTTAAATAATCTGTAACATAGTTTATATTATTGTCATGCGCGATAAATTTCCTTCATTTTTTGAAAATTCATATATTTGTTTTTCTTTTGACATGTATTGAAATTATACTACAAGATTAAAAACTTTTTTTAGAAAATTCATGAATAAGGACTTAAATTTTTTAAAAAAATATTAAAAATGGATGTTAATATTTTTCTTATTACTTTTACATAAAAAAATCAGAGTATTAAAGCATTTTCCATCTTTAGACCTATTATCATTTGAAAAATATTTATTTGAAGTGATTTTTCTTCCATTTGCTGAATAAATTTGTTAAAATAGAATAGTATTTTTGTGGGAATGAATTTGAACATTTTTATGTGCATATTTGTAGATGTTATTTTTTAATTATTACCCTTTTTTTAAATATTTTGAAGTTAGTTTTTTCAAAATTCCACATAAAATATTTATAAAGGATGCAAGATGAAATATTACTTAAGATCATCTATGTTATTTAAAACTAGTTAAAATTTAAAAGATATTCTATAAATATTATTTTCTAGTTTTATTTATAATATATATATATATTATATATATTTTAGTTGTTATTTATAATTGTTAATCATTATATGAAAAATTCCCAGCTATATTACTTTATGAAATTATGTGTATTATATAATTCTCTACTTGTTCATAATATTTTAAAATTGTTTTTTCCAAACTTAATTTTTATGGTTTGTTTGCTTTAATAATTATTCTTCATAACTAAATGTTTTAATCTGTAATACTTAATTATATTTAAGTTTTTTAATCTCTCATTGTAGTGAATGTTTGTTGATGGAAATATTAAATTATTGGAATTAATTTTTACTTTTAATATAAAATGTTACTTTTTTACAAATTTATAAATACACCTCATAAAAATTGCAAGGCGTTTATTTATGATATAAATAATAATCATTTCATTTAAATTTTTGTTTTAAAGGTAAAAATGGTTTTATTCTTAAATTTTAATTAATTGTTAGCTATTTTAAAAATATTCTATGGTATTAACAGTAAAATTTGATATAAACATTTATTGGTTATTACTCAAGGCCACTTATATTCTAACAAAACTATTGAAATGTTATTTTTTTGTACATACTATTGCAAATTATAATTAAATATGATTTTTTTTCTATTATTCGATGAAATTGATCAAACATATAATAAGCCTGGCCAAATAAAGTCTCAGATAATTTCTAAATAATTTGGTGATTAATGCTACTTTTGGAATTGTAAAAATAACCACTAGTTCAGTTATTTTGAATGACAGTTCCATGGTATAGAAATAGTACATCAATGTACATCTTTTAATCTCTATTTCTTATTTGTTGATACTAGTTAATTTAATTTAATATTTTGTGGAAAAAGAAACTGCAGTGTACCTGAAACCAGGGGGTACGTGTACCTTCCTGGGGCTTGAGCAGCTACCAGGCGCGTCGGCAGGCGGTGGATCACCGAATGTCCTGTAGGAATGACAGGATAGCCTTGAATATAGAATCAGAGGCCGCGAACCAGCTCCCGTAAACCCTGGTGTTATGCGGTCCATGCCTAGGGCTAATTGGCACCGCGGTATTGGTGTCTTAACGGAGCCTCTAGTTGCTTGGCGAACTTCTAGAGTAATTTGCCTTGCCCAGTAACTCAGGCAATGCTGGGTGGACTTATATTACCTGAGCTTTTTAATTGTTATCTTGTGGCTGAAAAGACCCAAGAAGTAACAAACCTTTCTGCATTTGCAGGTGAAGCCTCTAAAGTAGACCTTGCTGAAAAAGACAAGGGAACTCGGAGGCAATCTTGTAAAGGTGCAGCAATGAATGAATCCTTCACTTGAGGTAGAAATGACCTCCAAACCATCTTCTTCTGGTGAAAGTCAGGAAGCTATTCCTAGCATGACTGACTTTCTGACCAGATGGGACTGTTTCAGCAAGACCTTATCTGCTGGAAATGTCATATGCAAGAGGAAATGGCAGAGCATGTCATTTACGAATGTGAGGCTCTTGCCCTCCCTAGATTAACTTCTTTAGGCTTCATCCATAGCTAGAGAGTTACACCTAGACTCCATTAAAGGGTTATCGGACTTTATTAGTAAAGTGGGTGACCCGAGCAACTGGAACTAGGAAACATTGGGTTTGGAATTAATGGTACAAAATGCTGATAAAAGCAGAGGTGCCCAAAGACATACAAACCCAATTTTAAGAAGAAGAACTGCAGTGTAAAATTTAAGTTTTTGTGTGACTATTATGTCATTTGACATTTTATCCTTTCAATCTGGTACTATCTATTAAATTACTATTTGAAAAAATCTGTTTTAAAATATTGCAAAAATTTAAATGTTGAAGGCATTAACTAATAAAATTCAATATTTTCAGCCAAATATTAATGGTCTTCTTGATGTAGCTCGCCGTGCGTATACTGAATCTGTTAATGATATTACAGGTCAGACGTACTTTTTATCTTACTTTTTTATAGTGGAACATTTTTAAGTAAATTAAGCAGGTTTACCATTTACATATATTTTCTTCCCATTTATATATTTTTATGCAGAAATAATTTATTTGCAGTGAGAAAAGAAATTAAAATTAGGATTACAGTGATGATTTTTTTCTTATATTTTAAATAAATTAAAAACAATTTTACATTTTGGATACAAGTATACTAGTTATTTACATATTTTGAATAATATTTCATTATTTTATTTTTGAAAGTCCTCTTGTTTATTTATAAAAAATTATTTTAGAAACATTAACTGACATTTTAAAATTAAAAGCATTTTTATATTATTTACTTTTTTCGATAATTCTAGTTAAATTTTCTTCACAGTAAAAGAGAATACTGTTTGTAGTCCTTTTCTTTGAGTTTTAAGAGAACCAAAATCCATCTTGAATTTTGAAGTTTAGAGTTCTGTCAAAAATCATATCAAAATACTCTGTCCTGCCGAGGGTACCAATTATGTTGTGTTTCAAAATGGAAAATAAGTATTTTTGACAAATACTAGTAAAGTTCATTATTCATAGGGTTTGCATCTACACAATGCTGGAGATATTTTGATAGGATGATAAAAAGTATTTTCAAAATATGATTAAGGAAAACAAAAGTTCTTAGTGTCAAACACAAAAGCACAACTTTATAACATCATTTTTACTCTTCTACGACACTACAAAAAAACATGAAGTGAAAGCAGCGCCACATAGCAGCCAGGCACAGTTCCTTTCATTTTCTAACAATAGTTTTAAAACTTGATTGATAGTTAAAACAAATGAGTGCCATGCTCTTTAAATTACACTTAAACGGGCTTAGATGTATGGTTTGGATCATTATCGTTTTGAAATACGTATCTTCCGAATAAAATAGCATGTTGTGATAGATTCTATTTCAATTACAGAAATATATAATTTTTCTCTTTCGCTGATCTATAAAAAGTTAGACAAAGCCAGCAAAAAATCATGAGAGTGCTTTCACAATCATGTCATGTTTAGAATTATTGTAAATTTATTACAAGGTTTTTAAATCATTTATAGTTTTCAATTGTTTCATCCAAAATTAAAACATAAAAATCATTATAATCATTTTTTGATTATGACTATTTAATATTTTGTTATATTTAAAATTCAAATTTGGCAATTCCAAGATTGCTCTTCTATCATTTATTACTTTTTTAAAAATCCTACCTTATTGTAACCTAGTCTTTATAATGTTTTAATGTATTTTTCATTTTACTGTATTTTGGATTTGTTAGTTTTGTATTTTATATTTAGTTTATAAATTTATTATTATTTATGAACATGTCTTATTTTCCATAATTTCATTGCAAATTTTATATCTCGCAAACTTCTCAAGCATATACTAATTATTGTGTGGTTTTCAGATATTGTGAAACAATTAGAAAATCAATACAACCTACCTTTGCAAATTGGTTATAATTCCCTTCGAGGTTTCTTTATTCAAATTCCCCTGAAGCTTTTCCCTTCCTCTGAAGAATTACCGCCAATTTTCTTAAAAGTCAACAAATACAAGAACTATATAACATGCACTACTGAAGATTTAGTAAGTAATTTATTTTCAGATTAATGCATAATTGAAAATATCAATGCATGCACTTAGTGATTCAAATATCTGCTTATTTAGAAACTTGGAAATGCTGATTTTTTTTACTATACAATTTAAATTTAATTGAGGAAACAATTTTTATGCAACCCAAAAATTCAGTAATTCTGTTTTCCATTAAAAGATGACACAGTTTGATTCCTACAAAGCATTTGTTTATGTAATAAAATAGCAGTAATATACTATGATAATAAATGCTGTAAATATAGAAAATAGGAGGAAAAGCAGAAATTGTTTTTTTATCTATGACTGTAAACTAAAATCAAAATACGTATGTATTGCCCAAAAGGATATAGAAATTTGAAATTGCTTAGCTCCAAAAAATGTAGAAAAAGTGCTAATGAAAGTTATGAATTGCAGACAAAAAAGATGTTGAAAATTTCGAATCTTAAATTTTCTTTAGTAATATTGGTGACACAATTGCAGTATTAGTACAAGTTGTAGAGACAGCAAACATACACCCACAAAATTTATTAGGAATGATATTAGAAGTTGACTGAGTATGACTGAGACACATTTACGTTTTAGGAACAAATTAAGGAAAATATTTCAAGTGGTAAACCACAGAAATCAATTCACAATTTATGAAGAAAATTTTATTTTTCTAGTAAATTTTCCAGATTCAGTATTGAGATTGCGTCAGAAAAATCATCTTTCTGAAAGTCAGTGATATTAACAATGTATTTGCAAAAAAAAGTACAGATGTAAAAAATCTGGAAAATTGTGCAATTCTAAATAATATAACAGTCTAATGTATCTAAATTGGTAAATTTGCAAGTAAATATAAATAAAAACATTTTTGGAATATATAAGTTTAGTTTGCTTTGATATGGAACTGTTTTTTTATAAATTCTGATAGCCTAAATTATTTTCTTTTTCCAAGTATTTTAGTTAACAAGACATAAAAATTATCTATAAGTAGTAGTTAATATTTAATTTAAAATTCTGTTTTTCTTAGATAAAAATTAAGCATTTATTGAAATAACTAGTTAGAATTTATTTTACTTGTAGTAATTTTGATAATTTTATATTTTTCAATACTTTTTATGCCAGATACATAACTTATGCTAATATGTAATACATCCAGTATTACATATTAGCATACTGGATGTATTACATATTAGCTTAATATAATCTTAAAATATCTACTGAAATGAAGCACAAAAGAACCACTTATTTAAATTTTTAAGTCATCATAATGTACTTCAAATAATTAAGAATGAAATGTTTAATATTGCTTGTAAATATTTATATTTTCAATTTAAAATACAATTTTTCTACAAAATCAATATTTATCACATTCCCCATTATGAGTAAAAGATTGTATATATTTACTGATAAAAGTGATAAACATTCAATTTCTCACATTTTCCAAGTTTAGTGGAGATAATCTATAATCGCAAATTATTATGCATAACATTATGTAATCTTCCTTTGTGGCAGTTATACAATTATAAAAACATCTCATTCAATATGTAAAATGACCTCAATATATCTGAGAATATATTTATACAAATCATATAATATTCAAGGAAATTTTAGAATATTCTTTATAGAGAAAGTATTAAAAATCTTCTAATTCATGGTGGATACAAATATGGTCTTTGAATTCTATTATCAAAATAGATGTTTGTAGAAGTATGTTGAAGTCTAGAAATAGTGATCATCAGTTGATTGTTTAACCTTGTTTTTTTAGCAAGTTTTGTTACATACAAATAATGCATGTTCGAAAAATTGTGGGATGAAAAATTTTGATATTTTCATGTTTTGATGGAAATTGCAGGATAGGCAATACGAAGTATTTGAAAAAAATATAAGATTTTTGCTATTTGAGAAGTGTATGTAAACTGGCAGTTTCTGCAATGAGTATTCATTCAAATCTAGTTCCTTTTATTAATAAGATGAATGTAAAATATCAACATTGTTTTACTATCATGCTCATGAAAAATTTCTAAGGTTGTGAAAGGCTTTAGAATTTCAGTAGAATTATATTAACATCAGTGATATTTTATTAATAAAGTTAAATTTAGAATATTTCATTGAAATTTGTATATTAGTTTGAAAAGGTGCTGGTTAAAAATATATGCAATAATAGGGGTTATATCTATTTAGGAAATTATGTCACATTTAAAACTATCTATTTTTTAATATAAAAGTAATAAATTTTAATGAAAAATATTGGTGATAATATGGTGATTTGAAAAATCTGATGTATCTTCTAATGATATAAGTAATTTTTTTTTTTTGGGATATTTTCTTAATGTGATTTTTTTATTGTTTGACAAAATTTAGATTTTTTAAAATCTTGTTCTGTTTTAATATATATATATTCTGATTTAAAATATACAATCATGGAATCACTTTGTGTTTACAATTTGTTATTCTGTATAAATTAAGTTCTAAATGAATGATTAATGTTAACATTTTTTATGTACATAACTAGAGACATAAGAATTATTTGTGACAAATATCAATATTTGTATAATTTTGTATGTATGCATAAATAATTTGTATTAATCGATTGCAGAAAAAAATTGTTTGAAATTTATTTTGTTTCACATTTGTATTTTAAGAAATCTATGTTTTTCAGATATTAATTTTTTATTTTCAGATTAAATTGAATGGTGAGAAGATTATGTAGTTTAAGTATATATTTGCATTTTTTATTCTTTTAAAATATTGTAATATTTTTATATATTATAATTTTTAAAATAAATTATATATTTATAAGTTTTAATGATTTTCATTGTTGATTGTATTTACTAAATATAAATTATGAATTTTTTAAATTAATATGCATGATTTATAAAAAATATAAAATCAGGCATTAATAATTAAAAAGCTTTATATTTAATGTAGTATATAATTCTTTGCAGATATATAATATTTGTCTTTAATTAAAAACAAGTAAGATTATAAAAATGATAAATTTATTTTAAAAATACTAAAATAATTTTTGCTGTTCCATTTTAGATAGAATTCAAGAATCTCTAAATGAAATATATTTAATGAGTGATTTGTAAGTGCTTTACAGTATTTTAATTTTAAAACAGATATTTTACGTCATTTTTTCAAATTTATTTTAAATTTATAATGTTTTCTCAAAACTGTCACTCTGATATATTTCATTTTTAGTTGCACTTTATTCCAAATTAAATTTCAATTAACAATTAATATGTGAAATATTTTCATATTATTGGTAAATGAAATAAAAATATAGGTCTAAATTTCTGAAAATATATTGAAGTATAAAAATTTATTTTATGAAGTCTGCAAATAAAAAGCCAATTTAGTTTGTTTTTGACATTAATAAACTCCTGTATTTAAAAGTAAATCTTATAGATTAAATTGAAATTTTCAGTAAATCCAAACTATCGTGTATTATGCTAATAATTAAAAGTTCAGTTACCATGCATATATGGGCTGAACAATTTTATTTAAATTGCTTCCGTAATCTTATAAAGGACTATCAGGAGGTTTTAATTGAAAATAGAGTGTTTTTCTCTACTAGCAATAAACATCTTTTTGATGGTCGAAAGCTGCATTTCGTCTACTTACTGCATTTGAACAGGAAAGAATCATCAGTCTTCATGAAGGAAGATTATCTTATTTTGCAACAACAGCATTTATGCAGTGTAAAAGTAGCGCTGTGATGGAAGGTTGAAAGAGTGGTCCGATTATAACCACACAGCCTAGAAATGTATTTATTCACCATGATGGTGAAGGCTGCTTTTCAGATTACATTTTAACTCCCTAGTAGACAAACATTCAGAGTTATGAGCTTAAATGTGACTGCATATCATGATGATCTTAACAGCTGCAATTTGTGAGTAATTTTAATAATGATAAGCTTGTGCTGAAGACCAAAGTCTTTCTTTCTCTGAAAGCATTACTAGAACGGTCTTTCAACTTTATAATAGCCACCCATGTGTTGCAGGGAATTTTCAAGATTTTTTTTTATAACAGAATACCTATAGCTTCTTCCTTGACTTGCTTGTTTGCCTGATATGTTGTCTATTGAACATGGGTTTGATTTCATTGGTTGCTGTTTCATTCGTAATTCTTGTAAAATAACTCCTACAAATGAATTCTGAGTATAATTACAAATAATATGGAATATATTTCTCCAGGTAGTTAACTAATATTGTATAATGGAATAAATGTAGAGTAATTACTCTACATTTATTTGACTTCATGGTATGGACAGTCTATACCATGTATGGGAGCATTTATTGTACCATGATGTAATTATATCAGATGCTGATTTTAGATGTTTAAAATTGTATTTTTGCTTTTTAATTTGTAATGTATAAAGACGCTTAAATGCTAAATTTCCCTTAATTCGTTATATTAATATAACGAATTAAGGGAAATTTCCTTTATATTTCTTCATAGTGTTGTAAGATCTTATAATTTTTTACAATAAACTCTTATTTATAACTTTTAAAGATTCTTTTATGATGTATCTACATAAAGCAAACAACATTCAATATTTTGTAAATAGTATTTTTTGTGTAGATAGTTAAAATACAATCAATTGTCCTTTTTGTCATTCTTATTTGATATTTAGTTGTAGTTTAAATTTTGTTTTAATTTTCACATGAAAAATTTTTAATTTGTAAAATTAGTATTTTTAAAATCGATATAGCTATGTATATAGGAATAAATTTATTAAAGATAATGATTTTGATTTTTAAATATTATTTTAGTTGAAAAAAATTAATGTTAAAGAAATAAAACTAGTTTTAAATTTACAGAGTTGTTTAATCTCTTGCTAAAATTTTACTATCTATAAACAAGAAATTTTGATTTAAATTTTAATTTCATATTAATGACATTTTGTTTTTTAAAAAATTAAATCATGCAAACTTGCTGTTAGACTTTAGTTATTAGAGTCAATGGGAAAAAAAGAAAATGTACTAATTATGGAATCTTTTAAAAAGGTATATTTTTAATTTGCAACCAATTTCATATTTTATTATAACATGTAATAAATTTTTAAATTAATTTGTAAAAAAATTATTTCAAATTATATGTTTATTATGCAAATTTCCATTTTTGTAAAGCTGAGCTTGCTGCTGAATGGATTGTACTTTGGCAATTTGTTTAACATTTCATAGGTTTGATACTAACATCATACATTGATTCTTGTAGTGATTTGGAATCGAATTAAATTGCAAGTCCCAGTTTAATAAGCTTTTATCTGCAAAAAATGACTGTAAAGTGATAAGCAAAAGTATATTTGAAAAATGCAATTTGTTGGTATTTATATTAATTTAATATAAAAATGACTATAATATCAAGATAATTTCTTTTGTTTCTTGTTCTCATTAAGAAGTGCAGCTATGTATATTATATATACGATTCTGGGGTATCTCAATACATCTGTAAAATCTTTTTACATTATTATTATTAAAAACAATTTAATTGCATCAATTCCTCTCCTATGTTATTTAATTTTATTTTATAACATCACACAAATAACATTACTAAATGCTCAGTATTATTAAAGATAAGAATGATTAGAATTCTAACCTCCTCAACTGTGAAAGTTTATCTTGCCTTAGAATACATTTTATATTGTCTTATGTTAAATGCCATCTTGTGTGAAAAAGTGACTATAAAGTAACACATTTAGCTTCAAAAATATTAATACAATTTTTGAAGCTAAATGTTTTTCTTAATTTTTGGTATAATGTATTGCATAATATTTGTAGGAATATTTCATTATGTATGGCATATTTCCTTTTTATTCATTAGACATAAAGTTTGTTTGCTTAAATTGGCTCTTATTCACATAATAATTAATTATTTAATAGTTGCTTAGATGAAAAATTATTTTATTTTAAACTGATTGAAGGAATAATAACCATTAAAAATACTTAATTTGAAATGGAAAACAATTTAATTGAAAAAAAAGATGTGAGCATTTCTTAAACTTCTGACACTGACAAATGAGCCCTTAGAGCATGAAAAGCTTAATTTCTCTTATGTAGAACCATATGAGCTTAAAATAAAATGCAAGCAAAATCATAAATAAAATTGCATGCTAATAAATAAATCATAAATCATAGTAAAATGTTTTTCATAATACAATTTTAAATGTTAATAAATAGCAAATACTTAAATTGTTTATTTTAATATTAACATTTTTTGTGAAGAATTGCAAAATAATTTATGCTATCTTATGCATATGTTTCTAATTTCTCTTTCTGTTATATATTAAATAAATTCGAGTTTCACTTTTTAACTATCCATAAAAAATATATTATTGCATTTAATATTTTCTTACTATTGTAAAGATTTTTTTTAAAATTTCACATAATTTATTAACTTTTAACTTCTTAATATTAAAAGTGTATAATTGTCCTGCATTTTTTAAATGTATGTATTTTAAATAATTTTTATTTTCTTACTTTTTCTTCAGAATTATTAATGAAGTGCTGAATGAAATAAGGGATCACATTGGATGTTTATATAATCTAACTGAAGCAGTCTCATGTATAGATTTCATTTTATCTCTTGCTCATATGTGCACACTTTCTGATCATGGTAATTGCAATAGGTTATTTTTAGCTAACTTTTCAGATTATTATAGTTAACTATTAGAAAATCAATTAAGTTTTATTATAAAATTTAAAAATAAATCTACCTGTTAAGGGTAATATAAATATATATGCAAAAAGACTCCTATTTTCTGCTATTAATTTTTACCTTGAAAAATATTTATTAAATTTAGACTTTCCAGTTGATTAGAATTAACTATAAATATGTATTGAAATCTGAAATATATTTCATTAAAAGCATTAATTCTCACATTAGTAAAATTTAATTAATTTAACAACTTTAGTCCGTCCTGAATTCTCTCATACTTTGGCGATTAAAAATGGAAGACATCCTGTAGTTGAGAAAATTGTAGGCACTACTTTTGTACCAAATGATACTGTAAGTATTGTATTTATTTTATAATATATATATATATATATATATATATATATATATATTATGAAGAATAATTACTTAATTTTTTTTGTTATTTTCTTACAATTTTTATGTTTTAATTTTTTAGTTTCTTTGTGAAGAAATGAACTGCATCTTGTTAACTGGGGCTAATATGGTAAACCTTTGCCATTATGATTTTAATCAGAAGTTAATAATTATAATCCAGAAATAAATTTTCTAAATTTTTTCATGTAAAATAAATTGATAATCTTAAATAATATAATAAATATTTTCAAATTTTTTATTATTTGATCAGCAAGTATATTATAACACTTATGTAATGTATTATTTATATCAATATAATTGATCTTTTTTATAAAATATTGTTTCCCTATTTTCAACAGACAATTAATGAACCGGGATTTCTGTTGTATGTTATTTTAGTATTATAAATTTTATTTCTTTATCTTGTAATTTATGAAATTTCTATTGAAATAATTTTTTATACTATTTTATAGAGTGGTAAAAGTACATATCTAAAACAAGTAGCTATATTACAAATTATGGCCCAAATGGGATCGTATGTACCTGCAGAATTTGCTAATTTCCGAATTGCAGATCAGATTTTGACTCAAATGGGAGAAAGCAGTGACATTGAAAAAAATTATTCTACATTTATGCTTCAGGTGAAAATACTTATGTCATCCATAATGCATTTTATTTAATTATTTAGATCTCCAAGAATTTAAAAATGAAATAACTGTTATTTTATTGAGATATTTTGTATTTTTATCGTCTTTAAAAAATGTTGAAATTAGATATCTTTATTCAAATGATAGAAAATAAATTTTTTCATAATAATAAATTTTTTGTATTAGAAAATTTTCTATTGGGAATTATTTTCAGAAAACAAATGTCAATCTTGCCTCAAAAGGATGAAAATATTATCTGCATTATACACTTTGAATGTAATATATTTGATATAAATATGTAGAGAGTCTCAAAAATTTTGAGAGCAAATGGAAATGCAAATACTTACACCAATTAATTAATATCAAATATAACATCTTTACTTTAAAACTTAGCAAGGAAATGGGAGAGGAAAACTTCATATGCAAATCAATGTTCTTGAGGTCGAATCTAGAAAAGTTATTTAAGTGCAGAAATTATAATTTTGCAGATGCCTATTTTTTTACTGGCTTATTGTGAACTTTGCTCATTTAGCTTCTGTTGTGAGCAAAGTTCATTTGAATATGGCACATCTATATTTATCGGATTCCATGATTGATTTTTATACCAGGAGACTGGAATTTAGGAAAATAAAAGGAGTGTAGCAAAAACAAGTACAATTGGAATACCAAGAATTGCCATTTCACGAATCTATTAGTTTTATTTCAAGAAATAAAAATAATGTCAGATGTTGATTGAATTAGGTTTAGATGGACTATCATGGTAAATGGTAACCAGTGTCGTTTATTAGCTTATTAAAATGGAATGAGAACAATATATGTAGCTGAAAACAAGTGCTGTTGTTGAAAACAAACTTTTAGTGATTAAAAATAGAATATCATACCAAATGATCTAAAATATATTTTATCAGACTAGTTCAAAAAATGTAGTTCAATGATGTATATCCAGTTTATCTCATGAACGCAGACCAAAGGACTAGATTTGAAGTGATTGAAATAAGTGCTGCTTTATTTTAGAGTATGACATATATTCCTGTAGGGAGAATAAGTGGCCTTCAAAATAATTATACATTTTTTCTGGTTAAATCTGGTTGTCGATAAAATGAATTTAAACTAAGTGTCACTATTGGTGAATATATGACCCTGTATGTCATATGAAATGGAAATTTGATATATCAAGAGAGTATTCAGGGCAAAAAAATGAATTCTTATCTCTTGAGCATTAACATGACTCAGTGACTTATTTGATCTCTGGATCTAATCCATCAGAAGATGTACAGGACACACTTGGATGATATGTTTTTGTTAAACTAAAAAATCTATTGCCCAGGGTTTAGTGAATGATCTTCATTAGGAGTGAAAATGTGTTCCTTGCTGATAAAGTCATTATGTTCTTCAAAATTAGTTTTAGAAAATTACAAATTGTATTACATACATTATACATTACATTTTTAATAAATATTTTCGTCATTTACATATGCTAAACTATTGTCTTAAAATATCTTTTCCTGTCATTTCTAATTGTTAAAGTTCTAGATTTTTTTCATATTTTTGATTTGGGTTCTGCTATATGAATACTGCTTATTTTATGTTTATCAAGGGCTATCATACAACAATTTCTTTTGCTTGGTCAAACTAATTATTTGTTAATAATCTATACACAAAAGTACATACAATTTCAAGTGTGTGCATGCCTACTCCTGAAGTTAAAGTAACTAGTAAATTAATATAAGTGATTGTTTTCAACTTAGTAGTTATGTTATTAATAAAAAATTATGCATTCTTTATACAAGTTTCTAAACATTTAGGTTTTTATCTTTATGGTACATGTTTATTCTGCAAATTATTTAAACTGAAATTGTTTTGTTATATTTAATAAATTCTGAAAGCTGTATGAATATATTTTCAACTCATATTGATAACATGTTTGTAAGATTTATTCAATATTCTTTATAAATTTAAATCAAATTTTTGCTTACAAAAAATTTTTAATGTTATAAGCAATTTTTTTGGAAATTGTCTATTATATTTGACCAAAATGGGTGAAAAGTTTCCTGGGTGGTTTTAAAAAATATTCTTGTCATTCAGAGTAGTGCTGAAACAATATCCTGTGCAAAAGTGGTACTAAAATTTACATTCAGCTAATAAGTTGTCAGAAATCGCATTTTAGTCATGAGTATTAATGATCTTGAATTATAAGTATGAATTTTTTATTTGTCTAGGCAATTAATAGCACTGTCTATGCACAATAACTGAAAATTTTCTAAAATTTCATGAGTTTGATCACAGCTAAATATGGCTCAAGTTGAGTTGGCTCATTTGAGGAACTACACCATACAAATATTACTTTCTGTATTTATTATCTAAGAATTGCAACCGCATCAAATTATCTCACAGAAATTTCTCTAAAGGATTATCATTTGTCTCTTGCTTTAGATGATTAACTACAAATAAGGCAGTTTTATGCCAATGAAGAAATTAATTCAGAAGTGATTCCGAATTTTGCTGTTGAAGACTAGACATTTTATTGCAGTTCTGTATGAGCTTGAATCGTTATTAGAGAGATTTATCATGTGTTCACTTTTTTGAATAAAATCTACTGTTTGTTATGTGCTATACTAATTATGTTGTGTGTTATACCAAATGTCTCTTGGCTAATGTCATTGAAAATGTTATTAAAATCTTAATTTCATTAAAGTTTATTATAGTGTAATTTTTTGATGATTGTTAGTATTCATTTTAAATTTGTTGGATTCACAATTTAGCACTTCTAATACCTATATATTCAAGTTATTTTCATTACCAACATGGTCTAACAATGTTATTCTCTTCTGTCATTTATTAACCAAATTTCCCTTTATTTGTTTTTTATTTCTAATGATGAGGCAATATAAAATATCTATTTTTATTGTGATTTAAATTAAGTGATGTTTTATGTACAGAATTGAAATTATATTTTGCAAAGATGAGAGATTGTGCATTGTTAATGTAATTAATTTTGATGTAATATTTTATTCATTTATTATACCAGAATGATTAGCTAAAAAAATTATAATTGAGATTATTTGTTCTTGAAAATTTTTACTTAAAAAAAACTTAATTGCAAAAGCATTAAGGAATTGTTTTATGTTATAACTTTATATTACATGTATTTTATTTAATTGTAGATGAAAGAAATCAGTCATATTTTGCAACATGCTACTGAAAGATCAATTGTAATCTTAGATGAACCCGGTAAAGGTAAAGATTAATACTATTAATTTTTGGTCATTCTAAATGGATTTCTTTATTTTTATTCATTTTTCATAAAAATAAATATTATAATAATTAAATGCACTTAATTTTCTACTACTTCAAAACTTGTAAATTTGAAAACAAGAGACAAATATTTATAAAGACAAAAATTTATAACTTAAAAGATACTCTATAATAGTAACAATATAATTTTTTCTCTCATTTTTTTTTTTTTTTGTGTAAAAGATATATTGATTTCTTATTTATTTTGTGACAATTTCTTATCAAATAATTATTTACATTCTAAGAATTTTGGGAAATCGAGTATATAGACTTTTTTCTTAGTACATTTTTTATACTGTTATTAGTGCATGAAGTGTAAACTTATATATTTTATGCCAAATTGGGTACTTTATTCAATTTTCCAGTTCCATATTATTCTTATAACCTGACGATGGATTTGTAATAGGACAGTTCTTTTCAGATCAGAAGGTTTTGGGGTCAATTTCAGTTACTGTTGAACAATAAAATTTATGTTCTGCCTTTTGCATGTTTGAGAGTGTCCAGGTTTTCTCACTTGCGACAAGCAAATATGGCCCATATGTATTAAAAGTTTTCCCAGAAGAGAATGTGATAAATGCTAAAATTCCTTACAATGGTTTTCTACATTTAAGCTGTTCATCATGAGATGTCAATATTATTCATATTAGTTTTTTTCAATATTATTAAGTTGTTATTTTAATATTATTGAAATATTAACTCACTGTTATAAAATTATAAAAAATTTCAAATGTATTAGTTGAATTATATTTGCTATCTAAAATCTTCTTTAATTGTGTCCTACAATATAAAAAGATGCATACCATTTAAGAACATTTTTGCCAAATTTACATTGAAATTCTGTATTTCTGAATTTTTTTTCATTTATTTTTTTAAAGTAAAAAATATTTTCTACTTTGCTATATTTCATCATGAGTATTTAGCAACTATAACCAGCTCATAATAATGTAAATTGAGATAACTTATTTTACACAGTAAAAACTATGTAAAAATGAGTATAGTAATTATTGAATTTTTTCCGGTGATTACTAAAGATTTTTCCACTTTTTTTTTGAGTCCTGAAGAAAAATATTTTTATTTATACCAAATGTATAAATTTGTACTCATAAATCTTTGTGTGCAAAAAGTGATCGTTGACCAACAAACCAAACTATTACATCTAAGGTATTCAGTAAGCAATTATGGAGAAAAGTAAAAGCAGCCAACTGAATTAATAATGAATTTTCTATACCTGTTTTGAAAACTGGATTCATTCTGTATAGTCTTCTTTTAAGGACATCGCTAATATCTTTAGTGATACTTTTGCTAGTGTTTCAAGTGTTGACTCTTATAGACATTTTCTTAATGGCAGAGTCTTGTTGAGCAAAACAATTCGTTTCCACAATAGACAAACCTTGACTTACAATTGAATTTCGGACGCTGGAAATATAGAAAGCATTACAGCTAATCAATAACATTAATCTTGAACCAGATGGGACTAGCTATCTTATGCTTTAACATTTAAGTCCAGGCTCACTATCGAACTTAGTTTATTTGTTGAATAATATTTGGATGGCAAAAGAATTTCTGCTTCTTTGGAGAGAAGCAATAGTGCTCTCGTTGCTGAAGCCTGATAAAGACCCTTCAGATCCTCTTCAGTATCGAGCCGAACTGGCAGCCGAATGGTTAGCTCTCTTGCCTTCGGTTCAACAGTTAGTGAGTTCGAATCCCACCTTGGACATGGATATTTGTAGTGATTCGGAATCCACTTTAAACCACTGGTCCCGGTCTAATTAGCCCTCGTGTGCAAAAAATGACCATTGAGCGACAAACTAAACTAAACCACCTTGGGCATGGATGTTTGTGGTGGTTCGGAATCCACTTTAAACTGTAGGTCCCGGTTTAATTAGACCTCGTGTGCAAAAAATGACCGTTGAGCGACAAACACACCAAACCAAACCTCTTCAGTATCAACTAATTGCTCTGACAAGTTGCTTATGTAGGATTCTTGAACATATGGGCAACGTTTGTCTTGGATGTCTTTGAAAAAATAAATACATTCCTGTAAATCAGAATGGTTTCTATAAAAGAAGGTCCATTCTTGATAATATCATATATTTGGAAATTCAAAAATCCCCAATGCCTTTGTGCTGAGAAATCATCTGGTTTCCATTTTCTTCTATGTAGAGAAATTGGCTCTTTGGGATTCATCGTGCATAGTATGATTTTGGCTTTCAGGGTAATCTTCCGCTCTTTGTTCAAAAGTTTTTACACTCCCGTGTTTTTAATGTCCATATTGGATTCTATATATGCAATACCTTCATCCAGTTTACAGGTGTACCTCAATGCTCCATTTCAAGTGTCACTTTTTCGCATTCACGTCCATAGTTCTCCATCTTTATCATTTTCTGTTCATGGTGTATTGTTTGCTGACAATGTGCAAATATCTTGTCAGGGCTCAAATATGCGTTTAAATGAGAGATAATTACAAACATCTGTTAATAAATCTGTGACATTGTGTGCAGAGGATGGCCATTCTCTGTCTCTAAGCAAGAGTAACTGTCCGTTTCTGCAAGAAAGTTTTCTTAACGATCCTGTTTATATAAACAACACACTTATATCCGTGATCAGTGAGATAGTTTTCATTCGATATCGAAAGTTAACCTTTCTTGCGCTTATTTTATATTTGGGGAAGAATTGTGAAAGATTGCTTTATATTTTCAGAGTGCTTTCAAACTCATTCTGGGGGGTAAATCGCACATCACTCCTTTGAATTTACCAGTCATTGATTTTATGTCGCATTGATTAATATGTTTACATATCCACTAAATCTTCTATTTTATGAAGATTGGACAGTTCATCATTTTACTTTATTGATATATTCTGACCCATCTATCAATAAACCTGCAACGAATGCAGCTGTCCCTCAATTATTACTGTTAGATCATGTCTGCTTCTCATCCTGTGTTATGTTCCATGGCTCCTACTACCTGTCTTAAGAGACTTTATTATGCTGGCCTAATTATACTATTCCATCATTTTATCACACATGCCAAATTATATCTGTTATCTTGATATAATCCAGCAATTTTCTTGATACATTTGCTCAATATAGAAAATCAGACCACAACACATATTGTTTTTTAACAGCTGTTTTCTTATCGCTTTCAGTATGAATCATACACACATGTATTCACAGATGATTCTAAAACAGCAGGATATGTTGACAATGGAATTTTTATTTATTAATACAAATTTTACTTTCAACCAGCATCCATCTTGCTCAATCTTTACTGATGAAACAACAGCTTTATATCATACACATTAGTATTTGAATACATATGACTATCCTCAATTTTGTGCATGTACTGACAGCATGAGAGTTTTGGAAACTTTGAGAAACAATAGTTTTACATGTCTTCTTGTGTCAAGGATTTTCACAGCACTGGATTCCCTTTCTGGCAAGAGCTATAAAATTGTATTTTATTGGATACCACATAACACTTAGGTCTTGATGAAAATGAGAGGGCTGCATCTTATCCAGTTTTACTATAGGTTTCTCTCTCTAATTGAGAAAAGTTATTAAAAATGTTTATTTGTTATTTGACAGGATTTGTAAAACATTCAGACCGGCAATAAACTGCATATAATTTTTCCATACCGAACTGCATTGTCAATTTTACCATTACGAAATGATGTCAAGTTAATTAACCTTTGTATCAGACACATGTTTCACACAAATATTTGTTTTTATGCAAGTTAGATTCATGTAGGGAAACATGAATCCATGATGTGAATTGTGAATTTTACACACATTATCATATTTTAATTTCTTGTTGTGATTTTAACTATCAATGCTTATGCTTTTTAAAACTGATATGTCAACTTAATTTGATTTGTTGGAGAAACTCCCACAGAAACTTTTTTACCTCTTTGAAAGCTATAGATTTCTTACATTTTATATAATGTGTATTTTAAATATTATTATTATACTTATTATGTTCATTGATATTATTTATTGATTTATGTATTTAGATTTTAAATTTATGATGTGCAGTAGTTTTTGTCTTTTATTGATATTTTAATATTGCTTTAAAAAAAAAATGAGAAAAGATTACTTCTTCAAAATCTAAGTTTGGGCGCAGCTTTCTTTCTTTGGACCTTGTACCATAAAACCTAACCAACCATTTGTTCAGCAGTTTGTAGGTTTGAATACTCACATTGGACTTTGATGTTTATAATTGTTTGGAATCCGTATAAACTGTAGGTTTGGATCTAATTAGCCCTCATGGGCAAAAAATGACTGTTTAATTATTTTTTGGATGCGAGGACAATAAACCAAATGAAACGAATCACAAAACATTACTTGTTTCCAGTTTTGAATTGATCTTGTAATTTTCTCAGTATTTCACAAGTTTACTCTTTCTTTTCTCTTTATAATTTACTTTGATCGTAATGTCTTTTAGCATGAAATAATAATTACCAGTTTGAATGAAGTGGTGACAGAAGAGTATAATGTGTGAAGGGTAATATAAATAATACTGTACACATTGGATTTTACACAAATGTTTAAAAGTAACCGATGTTAATGTAATGAAATGAATATGTTTATAACAGAATTGTTTTTCTTTCAGTAAATATTGTCTTTTTTATTTTTTATATTAAATATTTACTTTCTGGATGAATTTGTATAGAATATAAGAGTATAGTATTGTCTGCATTGTGTGTTCCTAAACTACTTTGCTGACACTTATCTCATATTAATACTAAATAGGAGATAACCTAGAACCCGAAATTTGTTGTCACTTATAAAATAAAAAATATGATTGTAAAATTTTTTGTAAACTTTGAATCAGTCAAAAGCTCTGCGAAGAGCACAAGTTCTCTTTTCTTAATTTCAATTTTTTCAAATTTAGATTTACCTCTGGATGCAGACAAGGACTTTTAAATAGTATTTCTATAAATATGCAGAATTTTAATATTGTTTAAATTTTAAGCTAACTGATCACAAGAATACATAATGTAAACAAGATAAACAACTATTGGTAAAATTTAATATATATTTTTTCTTTCAGGAACAAATCATGAAGAAGGCTGTGCAATTGCATGTGCAATTTTTGAAGCACTTTTGATGACAAAGGTAGCTTTTTCATAATTTTTGTTTAAAATACTTTGATGAGCCATTGAATAAAATATTTTGACTACACATTTTTTACAATTTCTTTTATGTTATTTGTTTAAGTATTGCATTAATTTTACATAAATTTTCAATAAAATATGTACATAAAATACATATTTAATGTGTATTAAAAATACATATTTTAGTATTAATATGAGATAATTCATACATTTTCATAAAATATGTATTTAAATAATAAATCTATGTCTCTTTATCGCTGAAAATATTCAAGACTGTTGAAACTGAGCTGGGAACCAAATGGTTAGTGCTCTGGGTTTCAGTTCAGCAGTTTGTGGGATCAAATTCAATTTATGGCAAGGATGTTTGTAATAGTTTAGAATCTACTTTAATCTGTTTATCCCAAACTAACTAATCCTTATATAGAAAAATGTTCATTAAGCGACTAACTAAATCTTTCAGTTCAAGAACTCATGGGTTCAATTTACATTTCAGACAGGTATGTTTGTAGAGGTTCAGAATGTACTTTTTAAGTATTAGGGGTCTCACACACACACAGTCTGACTGAAATTCATGGACAAAATATGATCTTTGAGTGACAAACCAACCAATCAAGATTATCGAAGTCAAGTTTTGGGTGTTTAACATTTATTCTAGTTAATTAATTCCCAATCTTATAAAATAAAAATTTTAGAATAAAGAAATATGTGTCATGAATTTAATTTCGTTTATATATAGTAATTATAAAACATATGTATGCACCAATATATTTTTAAATTTTTAGTTTTTAAAGATGTATATTTATGAAAAAAGAAATTATTTTTATAAAATTTTAATGTGTACCATGGAACAGTATTATGCATATTCTAATGAATATTAATATTGTTAGAATAATATTAGATGTTTTATTAAAAATTGTCTCATTCTTCTCATAAATGTCTTGAGGTAAAATATAAATCTCAAGACATTTATGAGAAGAATGAATTATATTGAAAATTTTCAGGAATAATTTTCTTAAACTAGTTAATAAGTTTAAATGTAAAATTTTTTATACAATTAATTTACTTTAATTTTAATGTAATTTTCACATTTTGCTTAAATTTTTCAAAAATTATTTTTATAATTGAATTTTGTTTAAAAAGGTTCCAAATATGCTCCTGCATCATTTGTATTAATGTGATAAGAATATTTTTCATAATTTTAAATTTGATTTTCTTTTTAGGAAAGTCAATTATTCAATATAACAATAAGTAAACCATTGAATTTCAATGAGTTATGCTTCCAGCATTTTCAAAAAATGCACATTATTAAGTATTATTAGTTTGTGTTATGTCACCGATATTCATAATGCTTTTTCAACATAATTTTTGCATATTTAAGAATTTGAATCTATCAAATGTACAGATTATTTACAAATGTTCTAAAGTAGTAGAAATTATTTTATTGCATTTTTGCTAGCTGATTTACGTCATTGATAGCTACACTTTTTTTAACTTCAATTATTATTTTTTTTAACTTTGTTGACTCACAAGAAAATAATTTTTCTCATAATAGGAAAAATGTATTTAAAAATAAGTGCAAGTTTTTTCCAATTCAAGGGAGAGTTACTTTTGATATTAAAAATTTTGACAAAAGATAGAAATGCACATTTTCAAAAGGGTTTTTCAATAACAAAAATTGTTGTCAATTATAGTTTAAAATTTTTCTTTGTTCATAATTTTAATTCCTGGTTGCTTTAACTTCAGGTAATTAACCTTACCTTGAGCAAATATTATAAAGAAGAGTAAGTAACTGAGATGAAAACAGTTAAAAATAATCAATTTCTTTTAAATGAAACATTAAAATATTTTTTGATATTCTAAAACATTTCTATTTAAACTAATCAATTATTAAAATTTCTCTGGTTCTTATCTGGGAGACTTACTCTTCAAAGCTGTAGTGCCCTAAACTGATATTATCATCATCAAAAGAATTAAATAAGCATAGTAAAAAGAAAGCTTTAAGAGAAAATTGCTGTCTTTATAAAGAGGTAGTAAATATTGATGATAGAATATAAAATTTTTTAATTCAATACTTTGTAGTGGAAGAAGAGTTCATGATAAAAAAATTACCTGATCCAGTCTATTGCTATATTGATCAAGGAACTTATTTAACTATTAAGAAACATTGTTTCTGACATTAAATTTAACGAGTTTGAATGTATATTTACTTACTATTGTTAGTAAAATAACATGAAGGAAAACATAAGAAAGGGTCCATATTATTATTAAAAATGTATTTCTTGACTTAAGGTTAGTTTTTAAAAATTCAAATTTAATTTAAATCAAAGCCCATCAATTGTAAATATATACACAATTAATGACTGTTATATAGTTTATATAATAATATACACTACTTGATAGTGAAAAGGCTACACCTAGAACACAATCTTAGAAAGCAATGTAAATCTGTCAAAAGGGAAATACAATAATAAAAATATGTAGTATTTATTATGACAAGATACAATACTTAAATAGAGTGATTATACAAGATGGTCACAGTAATTTTTTAAGCCACCTTTAGTAACAATATGTTCAGCAACACACAGGGGTTGTCCAAAATAAATTAAGGCTCGATATAAACAGCGACTTCCTTGTGATAGTCCATGTTTTTACGGACTACAGAGGTTCCTTACCTTTACCATGAGTCCAGTTCAGACTTGTATTTCACACTTTGCCAGTGGTCATCTAAGAGGCCTCAAACATGTGCTGGTTTAAAATATTTTTAGTCTGTGCACAAAATGTAAAGCTGAACAGGCATCACCCAAGCATATCTTGAACTGATTGAATTTTGACTTGGAAGAGACCTTTTCAAAGCCCTTATGTTTTTGGATTTCCTGACTGTTTATGTACTTGTGGAGTTGGTCTAGTATTGGATTTGGACCATATGGCATTAGTAACAGAATGTCAATTTCATGAGTTATTCCAATCCATGGAAATTTCAACTTCACTAGTAGTTACCCACAGTTTAAAGGATTTATGATTCTCTAATAAAAAAAGCTAATCCCAGTTTCTCAGCCATAAAATTAAAAAAAGAAATAAAAGAAAAATCAGATTGAAATAAATGAAAGATGTTTGAAAGTGAGTACATAAAATAGAGATTTTTTAAAATTTTAGTTTGCCTATAAAAATATGTAGGAATGAGCTAATATTTCATACAGTCGGGAGTGTTTGTAAAAATGAGAATATCTACGGTATATATTGTTTCTTATTATGGTTAACAGACTACATAAAAATTTTACCTTTGATTCTAACTTGTAGATTTTTTAAAAAATTTTCAGAATATGATATCTTACAATTTTTTTCAAGTATAAATTACTATTTTGTAACTGTAAAAGTACATTTTGAAGTTTTAAAAATTGGTAATTGTGTATAAGAAACCATTTAGAAATGTATTTATGAAATGTAATACATTGTAAATTTTAATGAATGTTTTTTCTTTATAGGCATTTGTATTTTGTTCCACTCATTTTATCCAACTTGCTCAGTTATCTAATATGTATCCTAATGTAGAAAAGTAATTGTTTTTAATATTTAGGATTTTAAATTTTTAATTATTAATTATAAAAACAATTTAATTATAAAAATAATCTATATTTAATTTTGTACTAACTTAAATTGCTTGATATATTTACAAATGTAATTTTTTTTAAATATTTATAAATAAATACTCAGAATCCTTTATTCTCTTATATTAAAGGTAAATTATTGTTTTTCAAATATTCAGGAAGTTAACAAAATATAACGAAAAATGCAAATATATATTGATACATGAATTCATATTTAGAAATTTTAAAATAAATCAAAATTTTTAGTATTGAATTGTACAAGTGCCATTTTAAATGTTTAAGTTAATTGTTATTTTCTGGACTAAGTTTTAAAAGACTCCTTAATAATTTCATCTTAACATTTTTTAAATCTTCTATTTTCTTATTTTTAATATTATATAGTCTATTATATTATATATTTATTGCCTTATATTATATTTTTCTCTTGTTATATATAAGGAAAACAAAGTTCTTGCCGTTTTCTTGAAATGAGAATAAGTATGCAAATCAGTATGAATTGTGCATTTACCAAATTAGTACCTACGTATACGTTTAAAAAAAGTTCTGATATTTTATTTTAAAATTTATGTATATAAAATAAAGACATTTTAAATTCAAAATTTTCAAAAACAAATTGATTTATAATATTTTTAAAGAGCAATATGTACTTAAAATCAAAAGTTGTTACAAGTCTAAATAAATATGCCATAAATATAAAGTACTTTTTAACTAGATGGTAAATAATATTGGTTTGAATATATATCTTCAATCTTTATAAATCTTTTAAAATTCTTGAATTTATTAAGAAAACATTTCTATGTTAAATTATGTTAATTTTATGTGTAAAAATATTCTCAAATTTATGTAACAATTTAATATTTATTTTATTTTTATGTTTTAATTTTTTTATTTATACAAATGTTTTAATATTTCATTGTCAAAAATATAATAATAATATAATATGAAAACTATAATAATAATACATAATAATGCATATCTTAACACATTTTTTTATTTAAATATTTTTATTTAATTCAAATCTTTGTTAAATTAGTTACTAGTGTATATATTTTTTGGTGAAAGTAGTAGTTTAAAGTTAGCTGTATAGTAAGTAATTAGACTTGTTTATGAATTTCTAAGAATAAAATTTATTTCATAACTCTTTTCATCTTATCTCTTCAGTTATCATTTTAAAGTTGACTACATTATCAATAAAGAAGAAGGTTGTGTTTGTAATTTTTTATATAAATTAACAGCTGGAGCAAGTGACGAAAAATATTATGGTAAGCTTTTATCTATTATTTGTTTTTGATGTTGATTACTAAATAAAGTGGACATTATATTCCTAATTTTCGAATTTATTGTCCAGGTGTTAAATTAGCAGAGATATCTGGAATGCCAAATTGTGTTGTAGAAGAAGCGCAGAAACTAATTGATGCTTTGCCTACATCACAATATACTGTGAGTTACTTTATGTTAATCTTCTGTATTGTTTATTATAATGAATGAAGTAAACAGTATTTATATGAATTATTGATTTTTCTAGAACAAAAGTAGCAGATGGTTGTTTAATGTAAATTGATTGATTTTGCTAAACTTTTTTATTAATTATCTTTTAATCAGTCCAACATTTTAATTTTTCCTTTAAATATATTTATTTATTATTTAATTTTTTTTTTTTGCAAATATATATTTGCTTATTTATTTATTACAAGTATAATTTTAAATTATAAGAGAGGGGAGAGAGAGAGAGAGATACAGATAAATATTATATATAATTAAAACTTTTCATGGCTGACTTTACATGGTTATTTTATTCTTATTTTTATTTGACAAGAAAAACAAAATCAAGTATCTATGATTTTATTTTTCTTGATGAAAACTACATCATAAAATCAAAGTAATTTTAATTATGAATGCAATTAAATTTTATTTAAATGTTAATATAAATTGAATTAAATATATTAAAACTTTAGATTCTAGCTTACTATTAATTAATAATCTTAGTTATTTTCAAAATTTTTTATAATTTCTTTTCCAACTAATTTTTAGAAAGGTTGAACTTGTATGAAAATTATTGGTGTTATTGTTCATCTGAGCAACTATAAAAATAACCTCAATATGATGATTTTTAAATGCCATGCTATCTCATTCATTAAATGCCATTGTCTAAAATTCTCTGTTCAACTAAACCAGATCACAAATGTCAAAATTGTATCAAATCAATTTAGTGATCTGAATAATATTTTCTATTTTGAACAGTTTGCTTTTCATTTTTTGCTTCTCTTGTACAAACAAGTAACTCAACTTGGACATAATTATATTTGTTATTCTGTAAACTATGCCTGTTTAATCTTTACCATTTTGCAAAATTTAATTTTTTTATTTCCCCTACTTGCCAATCTTGGTATGATGGAAAGATTACTTGTTCTATGATCTTCATTTCAATGGTTTATAACTTTGATTTCCATTCCACAAGTATGGATATTTGTGTTTGAATTTCCACATTTAATTGCTAGCTCTTATCAAATCAATCTTTGGTTGCTAAAAGTGACTAAAACGACAAGATTACAAAAATGACCCAAAAATTAAACATTTTTGTGTTAATGGAAGTTGAACTTAGACTTGAACAGAATTAGAAAAATTACTTTTCCTTTCAGAAAGCCCGAAGATTATAGATTTATTAACTATATAAATAGTTCTGAAAACTATTTCATGCTTTCCTTCCCCTATGTTGAGTGCTAGAACTATTGCATTTGTGTCAGTTCCCTAGCACTCTTGTCACTTACAAAAAAATTTAGCAATATCAGACTTAATTTCAAAGTCAATAGGACACATATCATACAATGTTTTTTATTTACATAGAATTAGACTGTAACATCCACTCAGTTCGTATAACTCTTTAAAACTCCTGGAATTCGAAATAAAATTTTTATGGGCCCTTGAAACTCCTGGAATTTTGACTTGATTCCTTGAAAATCGTGAATTACTCCAGGAATTTTTACTTACTTTGATGCATTTACTTTTCTTAGAAAATATTATACTTTTGGAGTTTTTTGTTTTAATATTTTAAAATTTTCAATGAAATTGTTTTCAAATCAAACTGAGTATTAGTTTTTAATGTTATAACTAGATGGCATCATGATCAATATAGGATTGATATTGTATTTATAACTGTTGACTAAAATAACAATCTAGTTCAATAGCAATAGTTTCATGATCGTCAGTTCAGTGAGGACCAGATGTAGTATTTAGATTTATGTGTGTGAAGTGAAGTGACATAATCACCAATAAGATTGTCATGTGGTGCAATTTGGCAGGCAATATTAATTTATTATTTTTCTATTTGTTTCTATTTTTTACATTGTATAAAATTCACTGAATAATTAAGTATAAAATTTTTGATTTAAAATATACTTTCCATACTTTCCTTGGTTGAGTACTTGTCTAATATGCTTAAAATAAATGTATCAGAATGTGACTCTTTTTAAAAGAATTTCATAATTTTGTAGAAGAGTTTAAATTATTACAACCAGTTGTAAGATTTTAAGATTGTATTGAGGAGAAATTTCAGCTTATTAAAGATAGAATTAATATTTTTTATTTTAACTTTTGTATTATTCTCTGTTGTATTTATTTTGTATCTGTACTTTTTATTTTAACTCTGTTGTATTTATTTTGTTTTGAATAAGTATATTTATTTGAAAAGAGGTTGTTATACACATCTTGAAATACTTAATAAATTAATAAATAGGATTCTAATGAAGATGTGTAAAAATTCTAAAATTAATCATTATTTTGCACAATGTATAATTCAATAATGTGAAGAATATAGATTATTTAAATAAAAAAATTTCCGATATAACTAAATTCATTGAAGGCTTTTGAAGTAATCTTTACATATGATTATAACTTAAAAAACATTCCCACTAATTTTTACAATTATTTCGTTTACTTATAAATATAATTTTAAAATGTTGCATATGCATATTTGATTAAGAACAATTAGTAAAAAAAATCAACATGAATGTCAATACCTACTGAAAATAGTTTTTGATTTGATTCCTGGAAAACTCCTTAAAACTCTTGGAATTTGATTCTTGGAAATTTGTATGAATTCTGCATCCTTTTTAATTCAATTTTATTTTAAACTAGAATTCAATTAATGGCAAAACAATATTATTTAGACTTGATACAAACTTGATTTTAAAACAAGTTTGTAATGAAAGTACTTATTCAAGGATTGTCACATATTTTGATCATTGTCATTTATGATTCTGGGTTGTCTAAGTCCTATGTAATTCAAGAGTTATTGATAAGTGTTAAATTTGAATAAGTGTAAACATTTGTATGTGTCCTGAAATATCTATTCAGCAATTTTGCTCTGATTTTCTTTAAATCCTGTAATTTTTAGGAAAATATAAAAACATCACCATGCATTGAGAATCAAGATAAGATTAAGTTGGTTATTCATCTCATAAATCTTGCACAAGATAGCAATTTGGAAGAACAACAACTAAAGGAGCATCTGCGAGGACTCCAATCTCAGTTTATACCATCAGATACATCACCATCTCTGTCTGAAGATACACAAGACATTTAATTTTTATTTTAAATGTATTGTTATATGGTAGTATTTTAAAATTTCATTTGAATTCTATCAATGTATTTTCTGTGTTTTGGAAATTTGATTTTATAATATAAGTATTCTTATATAGAATTGAGTAGTCTAAAATTTTAATGCTGCAATAAATAAAAAACATAATAATTTAATTTTGAAGTATGCTTGCTTATTATGGAATTAAAACCTTAATCTCATTTCAAAGGAAGAACTTAGCATATTCATAGATCAAAATATTGGCAATTTGTTGTTTATAAGTAAGATCATAAAAAAGTTATTGCAAAAAAAATTAATCTATAAAAAAATATAGTAAAATCGTAGTTATTGAAGAAATCCAATTTTTTTTTTTTTTTTTTTTTTGTTATTTTAAAGTTTTAAAAATGAAAAATATCTAATAGAGAAAGTATATAAAAATAAAAAATTGTTTTAATTTCTAGTCTTAAAAATTATTTATGTTATCATTTTTAATTTAAACAGTTTGTTAAAGGCTTTGCTTTAGTTTAATAGTTTGTTAGAAAAAAGTTCGTCAAAATAAAATAAGCAATTGTATTTAATGATTCTTTACTGTATCTAAAGGTACACTTAATTAGAAATACTAGAGTTATTATTTAAAACTATAGAGGAAAATTTAATGTATATTTGTACTTTATGCAAATAAACTAATGTCAAATATTGTGAATATCTTGTATTAATTTTGAAAATTTGGTTACGAGTTAATTTTATTGTATTTTCAAAAATTGACAATATTACAAAGGCAAAATGGTGAAAATATATAGTCATACATACAAATAAAAGGTTGTAATAAAAATTTTTGAAGTATCTAATTATTATCTTCTTAAAAGAAATCTAGTTTAATCAAATATGAACAATAAACATGAGCAAATGTCTAATCTGTTATACTTATTAAAGATGAGGGTTATTCTAGGGGATATTTGCTGAACATAACATCTTGTTTTCATGCTTTTGTACTTTATTTTGTGCTGAACAATATTCTTTTTTTATAATTCGTAATGTGTTTGTGTCAGGCTCTTTTTAACTTCGATTTAACTGTTGATTCAAATCTCTCATATGGCATGGATCTTCATAGAGGTTTAGAATCCACTTTAAACCATTGGTCCTAATCTAATTAGCCCTTGTGTGCAAAATATGACTGTTGAGTGAACAAACATACCAAAGTATCCAGCTCTTTGTAATTTAATGGTAGGATTATGCTTTTTGAAATACAAAACCACTGTTTCACAATGGGTTTTGCAGGTGGAGCATTTCTCTTTCTACATCTACTATTGTGTTGGGTGATCGGATGTTCTCTGCGTTCATTCCCCTGAAAAACATGAATGTAACTCTCTTTTTCTCTAAATGTTCCCACCTTTTGAATGGTATATGTGGTGGATATTTAAAATGTATCACAATGTCTTTTATCTTTTAAATTATCTATTACTTTGTATTCAAATGTTTTTGTGATAACATTTAAATATTGACCATTTTTTACTTGTTGATGTACAGGGTGATCATAATTAAACTGCAAATTTAAAAACGCTATAAAAAAAGAACCACTGGTCAGAAAGACCTGAAATTTCACCAGAATGTACTTCAAGCAGGGGGATTTTGTTTGGCGTGGGAAAAATTAGGAAAAAAGTGGCCAATAGATGGCGCTGCACACGTGGTTGTAGGTTAATTACATGAATTCTGACATGAACGAGATAATCAATTGTGGCTGTAAGCTGAACACTAAACCAGTTGTGCTATTGTAAGTCAGGCAGATGTTGTGGCACTCTTGGTGTAAAGCCTATTCAGAGCGACAAGGTGGTGCCTCATCGAATAGGAAAACAATCGGTTTTTAATTGCCCTGCGGCCAAAACCGTAGAAAAAGCCAACAATAATTTGGTTTTTAATTGTCCTTAGTCCTTAGTTTAATTGTCCTTCAAGAAATTTTCAATGTGGTGTCCACCATTTTCTGTTAGGAGGTGTAAACGTAAAACGGTATTTTTCCACAGCAGCTTGGAGTGTATCAGTGCTGATGTTGTTAACGTGCTGAGTAATGCGGCATTTCAAATCCGCTAAGGTGTCTAGTGGAGCACTGTACACAACATTTTTCAGAAATCTCCAGAGCCAAAAGTCACAGGGAGTGATGTCCGGTGATCGTGGTGGCCAGGGGAGTTGGAAAATGTCGGCTGATAATACGGTCATTTCCGAAATGGCGTTGCATCACCATCGACAATTAACGAGAATTCAAGCTTACTCAGCATTTTATACAAGACGTTAATTTGCATATAACCACCTGTGCAGCGCCATCTATAGGCCACTTTTTCCTAATTTTTTTTTCCCCACGCCAAACAAAATCCCCCTGTTTGAAGTACATTCTGGTGAAATTTCAGGTCTTTCTGACCAGTGGTTCTTTTTTTACAGCGTTTTTAAATTTGCAGTTTAATTATGATGTATTTTAAAAAAGTTTTAAGTTCAACTTAAGCACCATATTCTTTTTTTATATCTAGAATGATGCTTTGAAGGGATAATTTTTTTCAAACTGCATTAAACTTAAAATTTTAATTAATATCTTTTGAATAATTATGGATAAATGTCTTTTTAATTAAGTAAGCATTTCCAGATTTATTTGAATGTTAATTATTTTGTTATTGAATTAACTAAAAAACTTACATTTAAACTAATTGTTCTATAAATGCCATAACATCAAAAATTATTTTGTAATTAATTGAGCATACATATAATAATTTGACCGGTTTGAATCTGAGAGAATACACATATTCTCTTAGATTAAAATCGTTGGTAAACATGTTAAGGCTTACTTATTCAAGTTAGAATATTAAAGACAGATGTTATTACTTATGATAAAAATATAAACTTTGGATTTGAAATACATTGATGAATAATCTAATATTTAAGTTATTAATAAAAAAGATCATTCTCAGAAAGATACTCATGTAATTTAAGAAAATTAATATGGATATTTTATGCTTTTTATATTGATGTATATTATCTTTATAAGGAATAATTTTGCATTTATCAAAATGCTTTTATGTACTAAAAATTTGTTTGCAGCTTGAAAAAAGTTCCAAGATTTTTTATATCAGAGTTACATATTCTATTTCATCAAAAACATAAAATCTTTGTATTTCTACATCAGAAATTCTCCTTTTGATATAATCATCTGCACTTCACTTTTTTATTCATGCAGGACAATTATAAATATTTTTGGCGAAAAAATATTCTTAAAAGATGATGTCCATTAGTGTCATTAAAGAGGAAATCAGAGAATTTCCAAGTAATCATACCCACCGCCAAAAGATAATTTATACTGATTAAAGGTATACCTAACAACCGGAAGCTCATGTACGTTTTCTTTAAAGATACACCGTGTATTTTTCTTCTGAGAAAACATTTTCATACATTGTAGATCTTATTCATGTGTCACAGGGAAGGAAACCTGGAAAAATTCCTGGTACCTATTCTTGGATATCTGCATGCAGAGGCCAGAAATGAAAGATCATTTCCCTTTGTTCAACAATAAATGGTATCAAACCTATCACCTTTCTCTCTCCATAGAGCATTCTCCTCTGAAAATGTTTTCGAAAAATGAAACTTTTAACATCTTTACTAATATATAATACTCGATTTAATGATTTATAAAAATTGGATTTATAGCAACTAGAGCAGATTGTTATAGATTTATTAAACTAGATTTATAGCAAGCTTGTATTCATTATAGAAGTTTGCTATATAAATCTAATTTTCTATATATTTAATGTTTTTAATTTAGAAATTTATTTTAGATAATGATTCAAGTGATATAATGATTCAGATTAAGTAATTAAAACAAATATCTATGTATAGAAACATCTTTATTGCAAAGCAAAGAAGTATATTCTGACAAGCAAAATTAGAACAATAATATAAAAATATTTACAAGAGATTTGCCTATAATGAAAATAATTTACAGTTCATATTTTAAGCTTTTTAAAGCAGGCTAAACTTTTAAGTTTGGTAAATTGAAAAGAGCAATTTCAAATATTTATTGTCAAGACTATTTCGTAAAACTTTAAATTATAATGAGAGATATATATATATATATATATATATATATACATATATATATATATATATATATATATATATATATATATATATATATATATATATATATATGGATTAATGTTCTATGATTTAATTACTGTATATATTTTTGTTAATTTGTGGCTATATTAAAAATAGGATTCCTATTTCTTTCATTTTAAATCTAAAATATTATTTGTACATTTGAATTAAAACTTTTGATTTAAATGACTTGTTAGTATTAATTTATCTGAGAATTTTTCGGTTTGGAACAAGTGCAATGTCAAGTCAAAATATATTGTCATTATACATTATTATAAACATTAAATAAAAATTTTGCATTTTTAAATGAAAATAAATATCAAACATTGATAATGAGAAGCTTATAAGTTGCTGCGGAAAATTAGAAATTAACCATGAAATGCTTATTAAGTTTGGTTGAAGAATTCTCATTGACATTTTTATTGATCTTTGAATTTTCTTTTTAAAATCGTGTGCCTTGAGAGAAGGATTTATTCGAATTGTAACATAAGAGGATATTTTTTTTCCTTTCCAGAAACTGAAAATATTTACGTTTATGAGCAAGTCCTGGTCTAAGAACTTGATAATTCTTTTCTTTTGAGTAAAAAAATTCACATTTTGGATAATTTGATTTGTAATTATTTGACCTATTCCTTTTACTTTCTTTATGCTATTAAGAGTTATTTAAATTTTCAGATCAATCAATTTATCGATAAGTTAGTGTTTTCATTGATTCCTTTTTTTATATTTTCTACAATTACATATATACCAGCATTGTTTTTATGTGATTCTTTTATTATTCTAACAGTTATCTTTGAGCATGCATATCATTTGGAAACTAGAAATAACTGAAACAATAATAAATCATGTTTCTAATCATTCCATCATGTATTCATAAATATTTGTATTACTAGAAATCTAAAACAAGTGAGAAAAATCGTGCCTCCAACTATCACAACACATCTTAAAAGTTTGAATAGATTGTATTAAAACAACCGAAATATGAAGCAATTGAAAAAGAAGCTTTTAAGTACCTGATGTTGAGCATATTAAATCATAAAACTTTACATTATGGTCTTCCACTATACTACTAATGCTTTGAAACTTAAAACACTTGAGAAGAATCATGCCTCTAAACTTTCCACCATATAGTCTTAGCATGATCACTGTTTCTGGGGAAGCTTAAGAAATTTTGAAGAGCCTGATGTGTTGAGTAGAAATAAATTATTAGACTTGACACTGTAATTTAAGAATTCTGAGTGCGTGGGATATTTGCGAACCGATGAGACATCTGAAATAATAAACGATCGATATAATAATTTAAAGTTTAGAATAAGATTCAAAAGTAAAAATTAAAGACTGGTAGATCTGCGAACTTTTCAAAATGCCTGGCAAATTTATTGAGTGGTAATCATATCAAAAAGTTCCCTGGCCTTAATTTTTAGAGTTAAAACAGCAAGGAACCTGACACTGGTGGATGAACGTTAAGACTGTAATAAGTGACCTGAAAAACCAAGATTAAAAAACATGTTAAACCCGTAAAGTAAGCAAAATCTGTACAAGTTTGAAAGATGTTCTTTTATTTTAAACCGAGAAAGTTCAGGATTTCAAGATGAAATTAAACATGTAGGAAATATGATCTGGAAAAACAAACATTTCATGGTTAATTATTTTTATATATATATGCTGCTATAGAACATATTTTTTATATTGAAGTGTTTGAATGTCTCCAGTTATACATTTTAACCTATTCCTGTATTCAAGCATCTAGTTTCACTTATAAGTCAGGTATCTGCAAGCTTTATATTCCCTGACTTGGAAAATAGATGCTTGACATACATAGAATTGAAAAAGAGCATTTATATACAATCCAGCTCTGAAGAACTTTATCCATATTTTTACTAAATTCGACTTAGTTCAATGAAATGTTAATTTCTGACCAACTTCCGCCTTCTGACAACCCTGTATCTTCTTGCTGCTGGCGTCGCTTTTGGCTCCCTGTAAGTTGGAATCTCTTCTTCAGCGTTTTTGATTTGCGCTTTTTGATGCTTCCTTATTTTGTTCTTTCCAATTCTTTTTTTCTGCACACGCTTTCTGGAACCCAGCTTCTTTAATTTTTCAACAGGCGTGGATAGAGTGTGGGTGTTGCTCGATTCATAATTTATCAGACCATCTTGGTCGTGCATTACTTTGGGTGTTGGTGCTAACTTGATTGGATACCTCTGCTCATTAGGGCTAGCTGCGGATTCAATAGGCCCTGAATATCTGTTTTGTTCACTGTAATCCTTGTAACTGTCACCTGGTCGAATCTTCCTTAAACCAGCCTCGAAGTCTTCCAGGTGTCGAAGGAAGCTGTTAGGAGTGGCGATGGTATTTTCTGGTTGAGAAGGTTTTGCTTCGTGGTAGTAAATGGGTGTTTCCGTTATTTGGGGTGGAATTCTTTTCACTGGCTCTCGGTACAGATCAAAGTTGATATCATAGTTGTCAAGAGAGCTATCACAGTAGACGTTGAACCACCAGTTGCAAACTCTTGTCACTTGGTCGAAGACTGTTCCATTGGGACAAAGGAAACGGTCGTGGCGACCATCTGGCTGACAGTAATGCCACATCTACAACAGACGGAAAACATAAATTTAATTTTTTAAAAAAAACTGATCTATGCATTAAAACTTATGCCGGTGAACGTACGAGTTTTTTCAATAATGTGTGTGTACTGTATTGGAATTTCTTTCTCATTGGTTAGCACCGCGATATATACAGACTGAATCCTAAATTTTTTCAAATGTCGGATATGCCTGTTATGGTGCACTGCCACACATCTTAAGTAGACGAATGCGAGGAATACACCGCATATATTTACAGGACTGGCTGATATTAATAAATTTTAAATAAAATGTCACATATATAAAGGAAACGTTTAGTGCATCCTTTTTATAAAACAAAAGGATTAAAAATAGTCATCCTATATTATAGAATTCAAAGGGAAAAAATGAACGCTAATAAATATCGTATAATTAAAAAAATTTTTTTCAGGGTCTCAGTTTATTTTCTACAAATTAAACCTTGAGTGAATAGCTCTAACTATCTCTCACAAGCTATGATAAGAGGTTTATCATGAAGTGATGTCAATTTATCTTTTTTGATTATATTTTATATTCATTTGGAAATTGCTTACATCATTTTTTAACTTATTTTTCACCCCTTTGGTTGGGTGGATCATTCAGTGTTTAGAAAATTCAAGATTTTTGAAAACATGACTTCGTAATTCAATTTTGTAGGAAAGTTCTCGATTACTTCAATTGTTGTATATACATCTTGTTATTCGTTTAATTTATAAGTAAAAATTTAAAGTTTCGTGGTTGTTTCATCATCACACAATTAAGGAATGTATATGTTAAATCATGAAACTAAGCAAATATTCTAAAGTTATATTTTATTGTCTTCGCTATTTGACATTTTATTCCGTAACAAATTTCAATTTTCGAATATTAAGTAGATTAGATTATAAGGAACATAAATATGGAGGGCCGTGGCAATTAAAGAAAGGTATCGTTCTTCCTGTTGAAAACACAAATTTATGTTAAATCTTATGGATTAAATGTTAGATCTTTTTATTCTCTTTTTTTTTGTGAACCTCCATTAATCTGATATGAAGTCATAGATGAAAATGCAAGATCATATATTACACTCTTTGACTGCAGTTCAGAATTATGAAAGGGCTTTGGTTAAAGACTAAAGCAAGCAGAAAAAGCAATTAAAAACGAATACTAAAAAATAGTAAACGTATAGTTTGATAATAAAAAAATTATATTTACTGAAAAAAAAGGTAATAAAAACATCTATGGTACGATAGCTTGTTTACCAGTCACGTAATAGTAACATACGTCTGAAAGTGAAATGTTTAAAATCCCTACCTGGCAGTTGGTTTCAACGTCAGCATAAAATCCAGGAGTTGAGGTGTGTTGGAGGCATTTAAATCCTGTTTCCGGCAAGTGAGAATAAGTTGGGTAATCTAGTCCTGGAGAACCTGGTATGGCCGAGAGGTCACCGTAGTTTTCCGGAAAATAATCATTGAGAGACAATTCGTTCTTAGGTTCGTAATGACCTTTAGGCTTTAAAAAAAAAGGAGCTTTTTATTATATATGTCATAAAATTATATTTCTATTGAATTATTCAGACAGTTTTTATTCATTAAATATAAGTGCTTAAAAAACTTTTCAGTAAAGCTTTTTTTATTCTACCTATAGCACCTTGGCAATTCCTCCATCATAATAGCCCCCATCCATCTTTTTAGACAAAGTTTTGATGAAAATAACAAATCCAGATTATATTTTCTAATTGAAATTAAAAGAGAACATTGAAAAACTAAAGGTATCTCCCATCAATTTTTACAAAAAATAAGCAATTATGAATACTATATCGGAATTCTGTAGGAAGTTATATATACCCAAATTATAGTTGAACGATAATCAAATGTAGCGAATAAGAAGCATATCATGTCCTTATAAAACAATAAACTATCAGATCAATTCTAACTTAAGGTTTCATATCAAATTAGATGGTGACGTGTCAAACACATCCGAATTATTCTCTTGTAGGGATTTTATCTTTTGTATGATTTCAAATTGAAATAAAGGATCAGCACTCGAAGACGCTGTCTATTTCTAAGACTGGTATCTTCCTGCATGGATTAGCAGACAGTTTCTTAGAAGGAATGGATCAATATGATGTTAAATCGTCAAGAAATAGACGTAGATCTCAATATTGACTAATTGTTATTTTTATTTTGGTATTACTTAAATATTAAATCGCATATGAAAAATTCCCGATGGCTCTTGTGTTAAATTACAGGAAATTTCAAACGTACAGTATGGATTAAATTTGAAAATTGAAGTGTAGAAAATGAAAAGATAGAAAACAAAATATTATAAACATTTACACTCAAGCAAGTACATTTTACTTTTAACTAAAAACAATTTCATGCAGCTTGATGTAGTGACAGCATATGCAATGAAATATATAATTTCAGTTTTCCATATTTTTTACATGGTTATTCCAAAAAACGTGAATATAGTTTTTACTACACTTACATGCTATAATTCTTGTTTTATTTATTTAATTTATATGTAATTTTTCTTGATATTTAAAAAAGTTTTTCCAAAATGTTTCGGAAAAAATTCAAGTACCTCGGTGCTTCCATAGGGATAGTCAACAGGCACAGCGACGGGTCCATGGTACACTCGTTCGAGTTGGTCATCCGAATGTGGATTGTAATAGGAAGGCTCCTGCATGCGCCTAGTGTGTTCTCCGATCGGGACTAGATGTATCGGTTCGATGGGGTGGAGGTCGGCTGCTGACTTGATATATCTATCGTCATCATGTAGTTCAATGCTCACTGGAATGTCATGTGGAGATACATCGGGAGGTGCTGATATGATGATAGGTACTCGATACGACTCCTGAAAAAACAATACATGAAGTCCAAAGTGAAGGATGGTTAAAAGAAGGAAAATTGATCCGTGCTAGTTTCTTACGGACTTCGTATTATAGGTGTAAGCGATTGGACTATGCAAATTTCATTTTCGAGTTACTATAATTTCAAGGTATTTTATTTTGCATTGTTGATCATGAAGTTAAAAATTTATTGCAACAAGTTATAATTTCTAAAAACTAATTCTTCAAAATTATAAATAAGAAACAAATTGCAGGTTTAGTTAACTTTAATATATCTAACGGGTTATAAATTTATATCACTGAACTTATGAAGGCCTAATTATTCTTTAAGAGATTCGTGAAGTAACAATATATTTCTACAACTTGAATAAAACACGTAAAAAATTAGAGTCAAAATTTAAACCGCTATATATAAATTTTACGAACTCCATGTAATCAACTCTAGAGGTTTTTTGATATCCACAGTAAATTATTAGTGAGAGCATTTTTTTTGATAAACAATGAACCGTATACAAGTGTCAGAGGTAAACAGGAAAAAAAACTTACATGCAAACGCAGACCGAAATAAAATTTAGTACTTCTCTCACTTTAAATAGGACAATTTTGGCAAGATTTTGGTGAACCTAGTTATTTGCTGCACAGTCGAAAGTTGTAAGACATTTTAATACCAGCCCCATATTTACCTTTCGAAAGCATTTTTTCAGTGATAGTGACCGTATTCATGTATAAAGAAAAATCCGAAAATTTCTGAATATCTACTATGATCAAAGTATACACAGAAACCAGAAATGCAATATCCATTTCCCATTCAATAGTGGCTGGAATCAAACTCAAGACTTTGAGCGCCGTTCAGGAATTTTTTATTCCAAAGAGTGGAAAGTCATTGGCCTTTCTTCTATCAACATTTTATTTAAGATAACTATTGTCATATTTTTTACGCTAAGTTTTGAATTGCGGAAAATCTAATTTATATATAATTGATATTCACACATATTTTGTTATGTAAATATACTGATTAAGCATTGTACAAGCAGTCATGGGCCGTAGTCGGGCGGAAGAGAGCCACAGCTGAGCTTCTAGGGAAATCAGGGATGGACTGTGCAGCAGCGAGGCCCATGGCTTACTAGCAGAGTCAAGCAAAGCTTTCTGCTTTATCTTGGAGGCATATCTTTTTATCAGGAGTTTCACTGAAGGAAAAGAGAGGCTTTTCAAAAGTCTGGAGGACACTTGCACCCTTTTTGTCCAATCATTTTTATATATTTCACAGTATCAACATTTTTTATAATTGTCTTATACTTTTACAATAATATGATTACAATTACAAGATGACAAATAACAAGATCATAAATCATGCACTTATGATCTTAGTGCAGTTCTTGATAAATAAACATGTACTTTATGTACTTATATGAAATGATTACAAAACTGAAAGTGCTTGAGGTAAAGAAAGATACACGGTTGCTGAAAGTAAAGAAAAGTAAGAATTGTAATATATATATATATATATATATATATATATATATATATATATATATATATATATATATATATATATATATATATATATATACAATTTTACTTTCTTTACTTATATATATATATATATATATATATATATACATACTCACAGAAATACCCAACATAACTGAATTCTAATTACTCCATGAACTTTTTATTTTAAATCTATTTTTCTACTGTAGCAGTCAAATAATTTATGCACAAAATTCTGTTGTACAGTAATGAATACTGCTTATAAACTTTTGTAATAAAAATATATTGATTTTTTTTGGGTTATTTTAATAATTTTTGAAAATTGACTCTGTTTTTACAAATTGTCTGATAGTTAATTGAGGAAAAATATATTATAGTTTCTATAGCATTATCAATTCCTAATAGTATTATCATTTATAGTTCGATTTATTTGATATGGTTAATTTAATAATTTCTCGTATTTAATGTTTACTTTTCGAAAATCATATAAGGGCTTTACTTTTACAAATTTTCTTGAGTAATTTTACAAGATTTTCTGAAATGCACCATTAAAATCCAAAATAAATGCTTATATTCATTAAATGAAAAAAAAAATTCTTTTTAATGCACTGGTCAAAAGTCAAAATACTAGTGAGAGAAAAAAGAGGATTGATATCTTTAGTACGGTGATGATAATAAGTTGAAAATTCTTTCCACGTCCGTCAGCCACACGAGTGAGAAATGTATCTTCCGCACCGAAAATATCCATTCCTTCCTGCCATTATGTCGGAACAAAACAGAGGAAGGATTTAGCCTTGTTAATCTCGACCGTCAGATATCATTGTTTAAAGTAACCGACAATTAAATATTATTGCTATCCGTTGAGCCCTTCGTATGCATTGAAACCATGTTTCAGACGATATCTTTTGTTGCATTGTACTCATAAAACTTGTAGATGGAACCGATATTTGTTAAAGGACAATAATTGTTTCTCGTTTAATGGACCAAAGTAACAAGTGAATCCTTGACTTCCAATCATCGCTAAACGCTGAAGTATGCTTTTCTATTTGTGGAAATGGATTAATCTCTATTCTACCTTTCAAGAGAAGAATCAGACTTGTTTTTGGATAAGTTGAGTTTTAAATATCCAGTCACTGGCTGGCTCTTTTTTTCCGCTCACGACCATTTGGATAATGGAGAACTTAATATTTTTTTAGAATAAATGAGCCAAAACAGTTTGAAATAGCATAAATAAAAATAGCAATTACAACTGTACCGAACCTTGATAAAAAGAAATATTTACATAGTATACGTTGTTTTATCGCTTATCAAAATCAAAAACTTTCATTCGATATATTGCTTCAGAATTCAGACTTTCTTTTCCATGCAAATTCATTGCTTAAAATAGTAACGAGATAAATATATAATCTAACAGATCTTGAAGCTACTGGGGCGTCTTAAATTGACCTGTGAAAGTAATTTACATTAAGAAAAAACATTTTTTTCTATAACTGAATAAGTCATTTTTTTACAAAAGTTTTTCCTTCTTATTTTTCTCTGATGTGAACAAATCATTAAATTTGTTATCCAAAAAATTTATAATTATTAATGAAAACAAAAATGAAAACTGAGACAGTATATATATCATTACACTTCTGAGTTTTAAACACACTTAAGTATGATATTTATGTAGTTGGTTTGAGATATTCTTCTTGACTATTGTCGATAACTTCGTTGAGAATATATAACAGATTAGATACAATTGAACAAGAAAAGAATCTCAATCCAGACCTAAATATTAATCAAAACTTCGAAATTTAAATTAGGTACGAATATAGAAACGTGTGCGCGCGCGCCAAAAATATGTTTCTATAGCCAAACCATATTATAATTGAGGGAAAAGCAAGAGATAAATTGTACATTGATTTCCATACATATTTCTATTTGAATAAATGATAAAACTTGAGCATTCAGCAAATTGATGGGGATATTTGTATTTAAAGAGTAATAATCCCCCCAAAAAAAAACCCAGAATATTAGTTACAATTCAAATTTATCTATTTTATTTAAATATCTCAGATATTCTATAAACTTTAGTTAAAAGAATCAACCTATCAAATAAGGATGCATATTAAAATATGCTTATGGATATTCGAGAAAGTATAAAAAAAGACCTATTATAAAATTAGTATTTTTGTCACCATAGATAGAAATACACTTTTTCGGTTTTTTTTTTTTTTTTTTTTTTTACTTTACAATCAATAATTTTTTTATTACATCTGCTATTTGGGGGTGTGGAATATTGAATCGTATAAATACATTTATGAGACTAATGGAAAATCTCATTTTGATGTTCTCATAACCAGAAAATGTTACAGGTATAATTTTTCTATTTATGAGGAACTTTAAAATAAGCTTGAGGCTTATAGATATTTCCATAAGCATAAAAATCTTTATAAATACATAAATTATAAGATTATAATAGTTTCCTTAACGTAGAATCATCAAAAAAAATCGCTATAAACACAGGAAACAATGTTTATCATTACTGTTAGCAGGAAACTGAAAAAAAAAAGTGTGGGACAAAGAGTCCACTATAAGAACGAAAAGTTCTTCCACAAACAGAAAAATAATTATTATTTTTTATATAATGGACTTTGAAATAAAATGCTTGGGGCATTTTCCCGAAGCAACAAATTTCACGGGTTTATCTTATCACCGTGTTTGACACCTTTTCTCATTCTAATCAATTAGTAATAACAGGCTTTTATATTTATACATCCCGAGATTTATTTGAATTGGCCCACAAAATATTGGAAAACGAATTTTACGTCAGGAAAGTAAAAAAATAATAATAACGCTGTGAATGTCCTGATTTATATTTTATATTATTTTTCATGATTAATGGTCTTGGGTGATTGATTCAATGCACCCCAAATGACTGTCGCATGCCTACTAACCGATTTAAGGCAATTCATTCTGTTTCAGCTTCCGCGTTGACAAGTGGATGGACCACGAGCGGATATTTAAGTATTTAGTTCCACCATGAATCCATAGAGAAGCTCAACTGCTTCCGCCAACAGACCATCGAAGACAATAGACAGATGTCGGAAGAAAGTCAGTAATAATGGCGACATATATGTCTGTCATTTTTTTATGTTCGAAAGTAGTCACGCCTCTGTAATTTTATGTTTTTCTTTATCTAAGCGTGTGTTTTTCTGAGTATGGCTACTCTCTCGCGATAATATCTAACAGTTTCATGGAATCGCGACAATATCGTCAATTCAGAAACTCGAAGATTTAGTTTTTCTTTTTATTTCGAATACTGCCACTAGGAAAAAAAAATTAAAATTTTTTCGACAATTCTTGCTTAACTTTGTTATTAGTGAATAATAAAGTTAGCAATGGCTGAAATTATGTAATAATTATTTTTTGAAAGTAAAATCACGATTTTTTTTTTAAATTTTGGATTGATTTTATTTAGCAAAAGCTTTTCTATTTTTTTTTTCTTTTTTCACATTTTCTTTGTGATAAAATTGCCCGATTAATTTAATGTTTAGTTTTTATACAAAATTAAAGACTAGAAACTGATGATTTTCATAAAAAAAGTTTTTATAAATAGGAAAGCTTTTCTGCTGTTTTTTTTTTTTTTTTTTTTTTTTTTTTTTTTTTTAAAAACTTTTCCAATAATGAAGGCATCACTCATAGCGACTTTGTGGTTAAATCATGCTATTCAGAATGAAATATCCCTCGTTCGACCGCAATATTAATGGGAACTGAATATTTTGCCTCTGCTTTCCGTATATTATTTGATGAGCAAGGTATTTGTGAATTTTTTGAGTTTTCTCACTTCCGACAAGTGGATATAGTCCTTTAATTATGAAAGGTACTAGCGAAAAATAACATGCTTTGAATATTGAAAAAACTTTCCAACAAATTTCAACTGTTACGATATCTTGTGAGCTACAAATATAGAAAAGAATTTGGAGTCCGGCATTGATTTTGATACATTTATACATTAATTAAGTCATTTTAGTGGAGTTTACGATCAAACTCTGACCACAATCATGAAGCATTGTGTAAATTTACCTCAAAGAAAATAAAATTAAAACGTAATTTATATAAATTGTCAGCTTGCAGTGGTTAACATAGAATTTGAAAAGTGCTGTAACGCTTTTGAATATACACGGCATATTGCCTTCTGGAATAACTTCATAAATTGTGTGCTGTATTCATTTCACAATATGTGTAATGTAGAAAATTCCCAGCATGCATCTAAAAAGAAGCTTTATGCTGAAAAACACATGTATTCCCAACTCCGAAGTAGATGAAATTTAATCTAAAACCTTTCATTATGAAGAGAATAAGCTTACCATTAAACAATTTTCCCCCAAAATTTAATAGTTTACATGAAACGGATTTCATTTAACTGTTAATATATGGAAATAAATATATCCAATTGTATATAAATTACTGGATAATTTTTATACATGCTTTGAAAAACTATCCAATAATTATTTAGGCCATCTTAATATTTGAGTTTGATGTGCTATAAGAATTAAAATGCGGATTTTTTATTTTTTTCAGCAACTTTAATATTTTATATAATTAAGAAGCAGAGAACTACTTGTACATAAATATTTTTTTCTTGTTACAAAAACATTTTGTTGTAAGTCTCCTATGGATATATCGATGTCACGTGGTTCATCGAAGTTTTCAATGCCTTTTCTTTTTTCAGTGATGCTAATTTTAATATACTTTTTAAGAACAGCTCGCGAGCGTTTCTCAAATTATGCTATTTCCGAAAGATTACTGTCCTCATTGCTAAAGCTAATGATCATCGGGTTGCAAACAGGACAGAAACATACGTTTTATCCACCGTAATAACGAAAAATATGATATTCAATACACAAAGCTTCAACCTATTACACTCAAATCAAAAGGGCTATCTTTCACTGCTTCATTGACTTCGAGCAATTAGTGCCTGAAGAAGCTGAAGATATAATAATGTGGTGTAGTTATGCAAATGTTTGTGCATAAACGTCAGGATTTAGGTAATCATAACTTCACCTGGAACCAGGGGGTACGCGTACCTTCCTGGGGCTTGAGCAGCCACCAGGCGCGTCGGCAGGTGGTGGATAGCCGAATGTCCTGTAGGAATGACAGAATAGCCTTGAATATAGAATCAGAGGCCGCGAACCAGCTCCCGTAAACCCTGGTGTTATGCGATCCGTGACTAGGGCTAATTGGCACAGCGGTATTGGTGTCTTAACGGAGCCTCTAGTTGCCTGGCGAACTTCTAGAGTAATTTGCCTTGCCCAGTAACTCAGGCAATGCTGAGTGGACTTATATTACCTGAGGTTATTAATTGTTATCTTGTGGCTGAAAAGACACAAGAAATAACAAACCTTTCTGCATTTGCAGGTGAAGCCTCTGAAGTAGACCGTGCTGAAAAAGACAAGGGAACTCAGAGGCAATCTAGTAAAGGGGCAGCAATGAATCCTTCACTTGAGGTAGAAATGACCTCCAAACCATCTTCTTCTGGTGAAAGTCAGGAAGCTATCCCTAGCATGACTGACTTTCTGACCACATGGGACTGTTTCAGCAAGACCCTATCTGCTGGAAATGTCATACGCAAGAGGAAACGGCAGAGCATATCATTTACGAATGCGAGGCTCTTGCCCTCTTTAGATTAACTTCTTTAGACATCATCCATACTAGAAAGTTACACCTAGACTCCATTAAAGGGTTATCGGACTTTATTAATAAAGTGGGTGACCCGAGAAAACTGGAACTAGGAAACATTGGGTTTAGAGTTAATGGTACAAAATGCTGATAAAAGCAGAGGTGCCTAATGACATACAAACCCAACTCTAAGAAGAAGAAGAAGAATCATAACTTCAAAGCTAACGTTAACGGATAGGCTCGCCGTAGTTTAATCGTAAGACCAGGCTCTATGGAAGGATAGACTTTTCATTAATGCAATTGGTTAAAAGCAAAATAAGAATAATTTATTCGAATTTGTAGAATTCTCTGAGAATAGAGTTTCGAAGTAAACTAATTACAGTTAATAAAGGGATAGAGAAAGTGCTGAGCGAAAGCAATTATGAAGATCTCTGGATACTGACAGCCGTAATTCAATTCACGCCTCAAAAACTGAGCCCACATAGGGGATAAATCCAGTTTATCCTACGAAAAGTAAAGCTCATCAGCACACATTTTCAATGGATCCCATCTGAGACCCGACTTAGTCTGATTGGGGCCCGGAACAAAAACTTCTTTGGGGAGCCCCATCTGCTTCACAACAGCATTTTTATTCGATTTGGCAAACGATTATACTCGATTCTTCTTCTTCTTCTCTATTGGCCTGACAGCCTAGGGTGGGCCTTTGCCTTCCTCAGAAGTGCATACCAGGACCCCCTACTTTTGGATAAGGTCATCCAGTTTGTCACTTTTAGTGTTTTTAGGTCGTTCTCAAGGCAGTCACGCCATCGGAGTTTCGGTCGTGGGGTGCCAATGGGGCGAGCCAAGAAAATTTTTCCGTCACCCGATTGTCGTTCATCCGGCTCAAATGTCCTGTTCATTTTTATCTCTGTATTGAGATCAAATTCTTCTATGAGAGGTTGAAGTCCTTTACACAGTAGTACAGTGATCTCACATTCCATGATCCAAAAAGCAAAATCCTCAAGCCGTTTCCAAGTCGCTTACCAAAATGAGGAAGCCGGATAATTCTTTCTTTGGATTTCTGAACAGTTGAGTTTTTCCGGGGTGGGGTTGTTAACCCCACGCCCAACCTTGTTATACCTCCAGGCACTGGGTCCATTTTAGTCGCCTTTTACGGCACGCATAGGTACGTTGGGACGATTCTTCCACCACACGGGGCATTCTACTCGATTGACAACTTAAAAAAAAGCATTTGATTTGGGGGCCCCTCTGATGTGGGGGCTGGGGGCAACTGCCCCGTATGCCCCTAACTTAATCTGATCCTCTCTACGGAAATGAATTGGCCGACACTCTTGCATGGGAGGGATTGAACCATTCTATCCCCTTCATCTGAGAACTTTAGAGGTATTCTCGGGGAAAAAAGAGCAAAATACAACAAAAACTGGTTAATATCTCCGCCTCACAACTGGTATAAAGGCAAAAGACCAGGATTTTCCCTATCTCTCCCTTGTGACAGACAGGCTAATACATGTCTGTCCCGACTTGATAGTGAAAACTTGAAAAGTTTCTTCTTTATCCTAAATGCCAGCAAGAACAGACATCATGACAACACTTCTCGAAAACTGGAAGAATATCCATAACTGTCCACATCTTGTATCGGACTTCATGTAAGTCAACGGCTTCACTAATGTTGTCTGACCCCGTCAATTCAGATAGAAGATTAGAAACAATAGCTAATTAAGAATCAAACTTTGTAGAAAAGCAAAAGGGAACAAAAGTTTTGTGAAACGTAAATGATGTTCCTGAATCCCGGTGGCTTCGTGGCAGCGTTTCAACCTTCCCATGATACAGGTCCGAGGTTCGATCCTTGGGCTGGGTAAGGTTGACTCAGCCTTTTATCCCTTCAGTGGGTCGATTAACTGAGTACCAAACATCTTGGGAACTAAACACTGGGGGTCTTACGTTAGGCTGACCACCTAACTTGTACATATGCTTCGCCCTCGGTCATGAAAACAGTTATGGGCACTGTAGGCCTTGGCCCACATGGGCTGTCGTGCCATGGAGTTTAGTTTAAATGATGTTACTATACTGTAAGAAATATTATTCTACATGCAATTAAGTGATTTAAAAAAATTTATAATTGCCTCTATACATGGACTTTTATTTAAAACTTGTGGAATATGCGTCAGCGTTAGAACTCATTCTAATCCGGAGCAAAAGCTATAAAATTTAAGTTCCATTCTAATTTCGCTCTCAGGACAACAATTACAGAACGAAATTATTTTTATCCAACGAGACTTGGTAGTTATGGAATCTTCATAAAGCGATCATGTTCTCCTAGCCTCTCTGACTGATGCAGGTTGTATCATCATTAAATTAGTAAATTGATAAATTTATCTGCATAATTAAGGGAATTCTTTTTTAAGGTAAGCAGATTCTCTGTTTACGAATTTTCAATCATGAAGGTAAGACTCTGTAAAAGCTTTTAGAATTAATATGGTGCATTTTGACTTATTTGTCAAAAATCGGTGCTTGGTATTCTTAAGATCGGCCACTCATCTATGCCTTAAAATATTCCAAAAGTAAGAACATTGACATTTTCTACCCTGTTGGACATATTTATTTCTTCATATATTCCATTAGTCTTTATATTCATTCATTCATTCATTGTCGTGTGCCAGCCAGGCTGGCAATATGGGGTGCCCTGCTCCACTTTTCCAAATGAACCATATTTTGGTGTGGAGTCCGACTTCCTCAGTACACACATGCCATAGGTACCCGTTTATAGGGTAGGCAACCATTCACAACCTCATTCATACAAGGAAAGGACAAAGACAGGATAGATAGAGAGAGAAAAAAAGGTACATCCATGCCCGAACCGGGACTCGAATCACAGGACCTCCTTATCCGCAGTCAGGCACGCTGAGCACTAGACAAGTTGGTCTGCAGTCTTTATATTAACTCTATTTAAATTAATATAAAGCTAACCTATACAGAAATTGATTACGCTTAATCTATTCATAATGGAAGCTCTTACGTTCAAACCTCATCACTTAAAAACAAAGATGAGTGTTGCATTTCTGCTTTTTTGGATAAACATCGACCTAGCTGAGTACAATGATATCACATATCGGATGTTGTAAGCTGTTTTAAAGGATTTTTACAGCCTCATTTTTCAGTAGGACTTCTCATAAGAAAAAAATGGGGCATATTCATATGCCGCAAAAGAGAAACCTAGAAAAACCAAGCCCTCATCTCTGCAGACGTACAAACTGAAGGGCAACACTCATTTCCCATTATTCAGTAAAGGTTTGGATCAAATTCAAGGCCTACCACACTGAAATGCGTGATACTGTCATTAAGCTTGGAGGAGTAGGAATCTTACGGGTTTCTTTGTTGTTGTTGTTGCTTATGAACACTTGGACAAGCCAAGCTCGCTATGTCTTTGGATGTGCGAATTAAGTCAAGCGAGAGCGTCTTTCGTTTGGATCAGAGCACCACGAAAGTGAAAGTACGACATTGCTCTACACACATGCCATAGGTACCGGTTTATAGGGTAGGCAACCATTCACACCTTATTCATACAATGAAAGGACAAAGACAGGGATGGATAGAGAGAGAAAGTACATCCATGCCCGAACCGGGATTCGATATTCAGTACCTCCTTATCCGTAGTCAGGTACGCTGACCACTAGACAAGTTGGGCGGCTAAAATTAACAATAATGTATATACATATATAAACATGATGTATGTGTATATTTACGCATAATATTTATATAATAAAATTATTTAATGTACACTATATATATATATGCTGAATAGTGGATCCATTAATATCTACCTCGCACAGTCTAATAAATAGTGTTTCAAAATTCTTATATAAATTGCTACATAACATTTTGAAGTAATTTTAAGAAGAGAGTTTTCCCCGCTGAGATTTAGTTCTTTCATCATCAATCTACCGAATTTCTGCAAGTGCAAACGTTTTAACATTTTCAATAGAGGCCACACCTGAGCTGGCACCCTCCTCTCCACATCCATGCCACACCAGCGGAAGGACTTTGGACGTCACATATAAATGTGGACACGTCGCCAACCCACGGAGCTCCAGCAAGCCAGTGAAGGAGAGTACACCGTGGTCACCCTCCCAACCACTGCCCGCGGCAAATGATGCTTCACTTTGCTGAGCTTACGGGAAGCGGCGTGAAGCTACTGAGCCACTGGAGCTCACGGGGTTTCTTTTCTTGCAACAACAACAACCTATCAAGTATTTTGAAGTCAATTATATGTAGCGCAATATTGTTACAACATTTTTCAATTGTTCTGTTATTTATTGCAATAGTGCCTGATTTTAACATTTAAAAAGTAGCATGGTCATCTTAATTTTCATTAACTAGCGAACATTTGAATTTGGTTAGAATATTAGAAATGATGTATTTTCTGTTCTTTTTCTAGTGCTCCAATGGCTTAGTAGCTGTGGAAAATAACAATCCGTAGCAATCCACTTTGTCCTGCCTGGACGCCAGAGGGCGTTCTTTGCAACTTATATTTGTTATATAGTTTTTTAGTCGTACTTTTGTTTTTGCATATTTGTTACGTTTTCAATTGCGTATTTATTTAGTGTACCAGTGCCTTCACCGGATCTATTTAGTTTTTAGTTTGATATTTATTTTTCAGTAGCTGAATTATCATTTGCCACGGGCAGTGATAGGGAGGGCAACCACATTCCCTCTCACTGGGTTGCTGGAGCTCCGTGGGTTGGGTTCGTGTCCGCATTAATCTGTAATCTCCAAAGTTCTTCCTTTGGTATGGAGAGGAGGGTCAAAACTCATCACCTGACCGTTACTCAAAGTTACGAGCCACATGGTGATGGGCGATTATTCCAAAATCTGTTAACCTTAGGCTACAGTCTGGGGCTCACCTACCCCACCATGTATATATGCTCCTTCTTCTATAATCAAGTACACGAAGAAAAAAAGATTTTTACCATTTATTAAATGGCTTCACTTATACAAAATGATAAGTTTCTTTCTGGAAAATTGCGAGATTTATTTGATTTGCTATATTTCCATAAGATACAAGTCATAAAAAGATTTCCCCATTTTATTTGCCCAAAATATTTTTTTGCTGTTACTTCCTATGGATGGAAGTTTCTGTAAAGCGTAGAATAGAGGGCGCTACTACCGTGGAGATCTAGAAAACTTCCGGCACGAAACTTCCTGCTTACTATTCCATTATTGTCTTATACCATTGTGCTTGTTTTCTGTAGTTTCCATTGCTTTTCAGAAATATTCATTTAAAAGTAATTTTCCTATAAAATTGTTTGAAATGCAAAAAGCAAATAAAGGTAGTGGTTGTTGCGCAGCATTTGGTTGCAATATGTGAGCTAGAACAAATTTACTTTCGCAAGTGAATATGTTCAAATTTCCAATGGAACCCGATTTTAAATCCTTAATTTAATTAGCTATATATTAAATCAACTCTTAAAAATAAGACTTAAATTTTAATTGGAATAAAAACCAAGATTTGTTTAAAATATTAATAAATAACAAATAAACACATCATAACAATTTTGTTCTACTCATTATTGATACCAATTCATATATTCTAGCATGATCAAGAAAATTTTAATAAAATTTATAATACTATAAATGAAAGGATAAGTAATACCTTGCTTAACATTTGAAATGATTTATAGTTCAATCACGTGCAAAATATATTTCCTGAGAAATTTTGGAATAAATGCATAAAATAAAAATTAGTTAAAGAAGAAAATGATTAACGATTGAGATAAATAATAACAAGAGTTAGAATGTGGGTTACAATATATCAGTCATCAACAATTGATCCTAATATCGCCAATAAGAGCGATTCCCCGCAAAATATGGTAATCCATCAGGACTATTTAAGTAAAAATTAAAAAAAATTAAGAATTTACGGGATCACCACTGATTTCACTCTTATTAAAAATTATAATTTTAACGGATAAAATAAAAAAATTTCGAAAACAGAAATAGATACCTAAAAATATTTAAATAAAATTTTTTGCGATTGCATTGATTTTCAATGAAAAGAGAGAAAATCGGAAGTATTTGAGATGGCTTCCAGTCAACTGAGGTTAGTTTTTGTTTACATTGAAAACTCCATCCATATAATCCAATATTAATGCAGATTATCAAATTAAAAAATTACGATCATCAATATTACAAATCACTTTGAATTTTGAAGTACCAATCTATTATTCTCTTCAAGTCAAGGTTCAAGTTGATATCCAAATTTCTTTAAAACAAAAATTCATTATATTATTTTAAAAAATAATTATATTTAACTCCGCATAATTTTGCTTCCAAAAATATTGACGGTAATAAGAAATAAAGCATCTCTGACTTACTGACTTTTCCTGTTCGGAGTTCTTACTGGTTTTGGATTTCTTTAGTTTCTTTACCATTCTCAACGTCTTTCTCTTTACTCCAGACTTGGTCACATTTTCGGCGCCAAAGACAAGAAAATCTGAAAAATTTTTAAAATATTTAATTTTCTTTTATTGGAGAAAATTGTTTTAAAAAATAATACTATAATCTATATCAATATTTCTTTTTATGATAGAAAGTTGGTTACTGAATTGTTGTTGCTCCTGCTTTCAGTTTAACAATTCATGAGTTTGATACTCACCTCAGATATGACTGCTTATAGTAGTTTATAGTCTATTCTATTTTGTAGGTCAAAGTCAAATTAACTTTCAGTTGCGAAAATTTTTTATAGAATAGTAAATCAATCGAAAAGATGTCGAATAAGGTTATCGCGTTTAGACGATTTAGCATTTTTAATAAACCTTCTGCCGCCCGCCCTGTCTAGTGGTCAGAGTGCCTGACTTCGGATAGGGAGGTCCTGGGTTCGAATCCCGGTTCGGGCATGGATGTACTTTCTTCTCTCCATCTATCCTGTCTTTGTCCCTTCCTTATATGAATGAGGTGTGAATGGTTGCCTACCCTATAAACGGGTCCCTATGGCATGTGTGTACTGAGGAAGTCGGACTCCACACCAAAATATGGTTCAGTTGAAAAAGTGGAGCAGCGCATCCCATATTGCCAGCCTAATTGGCACACGACAACAATAATAAATCTTCTAAAAATAAATCTAAATTCTATAATTTTAGTCTTTAAAAAATGTAATTGCAGCTTTTTGTTTTTGCCGTTTCATTTTCTTTTTTTTAATTGCTATTTGTACGGAAATGGTGTCTCAAAAAACACAAGGTTTTATATACTCGGATAGTTTTTTTCTCTCTCAACCGATATTTTTTGCGCACGGAAGCTAATTAGACCGAGATTTATTGTTTAAAGTGGATTCGGAACTACTACAAACATCCTACCCAAGGAGGGATTCGAACCCATGAACAACACTCAAGGTTATTATTTCTACATATTATATATAATACATACAAACAAAATATACAAATCCCACTTTAAAATAAGTTAAATTTTAATAACACAGATTCAAGAAAGAATGTTAATTTTTCTGGAAATGTATTTTATTCGTAATCAAAAGGGTTTTGCAAAATATGATTGTAATTTATAATTGAGTCGAATATTTCCCTTATTAGGCATTAATTGTAATCTCCTTTCTGTTTAAATATTAATAAAATTTGTAATCGATCACAGTTTAGTTCTATAGGTGGGGATTTGTCTATGAATTCTCGTCACAAAAAAGGACAATGATCTTGTTCACTAGAACATACAATATCATATAGAACACATAGGATCAAAATAAAATTTTGGTAGGGTATAAACTCATAGCCGATCACCTGAATTCCCTTTATGTATTCCTTTTTAAAAGTGATTTGAATACTAAAAATTTATTTTTTAAGCATTTTATATAATATTAAATGAGACGATTTACTAATTAAACTGTATTTATAATTTAGAGAAGTATAAACTGTTTCCATCAAAAGGGTATGTGTTTTAAAATGAAAAGATAAATAATAAATTTTCAACCATTTTAAAAATCAAAGATATGTATCTCTCAATTTGTATTTTTTTCACATTATCTTTTTTCTAAAAAAATCACAAATATCTTAAACTTTGAATATGCTGTTCTCTGAAATATACTAAATGATAAAATTTATGTGTAAATTATTCGCTGTATTTAGTATGAAGGTATAAAATATTTAATAAATTATATTCATAGAGTTGCCGACCAATGGTGGAGAGGATATGGTCCCTAACTTCGAAGCAGTAGGTCCTGGGTTCGAATCCTGGTTCGGGTATGGATATTCCTTTCTGTGTTTGTCTTATGATAAAATATTGATAGAGCTTTAAACTAAGTTTTTTAAGTTGTCATAATTTATAAATTCTATTATTTTGATATATATCACTAAAAGCAAATATATTTCCATTAAAAAAGAATTATTTAAATTAATTTATCATTTTACATTTTTAATTTAAAAAAGTGTTATTTGACGAGGTGCAGTATGTTATAAACATAGAACATTCCGACAAATTTGTCCTCTGTTCTGTTTCCTACTAAATTTTTCAAAAAATCATGCCATTTTTCTTCTTCTTTTTGCCTATGTTAGTCTTAATACTGGAATGTGTTGGAGCCACTACAAACTTTTGTGTTCCAGGTGGAAGTCGTACCCGTGAATTGTGTGTTGAACTTATTGTCATTGTGCTAGGTATACAGCTGCCTACTTTATCAAAAACACCCATTAAGAAAAACGAAGTCGAGTCGTTAACTGTATGTTTAATAATTTTTTGAATAATGAAGAATCTTTACATGAAATGGCAAATATCTCAAAATTTAGGCACAGATGCCGTATAATCCATGCGCCAAATTCTGAGATTGGTTATTTTTTTGGCGGATTTTCTTATGTATCTGGCAACCTTGTTTTTGTTACGTCATACATATGGAGACCTATAAGAATTATACAGAAAGTTCTATTTTGGTAACCCTAGTATTTACGTCATGGCGCACGTCACGATACGTCATCTTGGTAATATTTCTTCATCACCAAAAAAATTCAGAATTTGGAATTATGGATTATACGGCACCTGTGCCAAAATTTATATGAATGGTCGAGTGGTGATTAGAATGGGGAAAAAACTAATGACTTCTCTTTGCAGGTGATATATTTGTTTATTTATGATTTCGTAATATTTTAATTAGTCTCTCATGGTAAACAAAAAAGTACATTTTGAAAAGGAATAAGTGGACTCTAGTGAAAAAATTGTTTCTTGCAAAATTTTTATCCAAAATAAATTAAATATTAAGTTTTGTGTTATGATATTTTCTCATATTATTTTAATGTGTCAACTCCATCCGCGTATTAAAAGTAAAATTATATTACGTTACCTAGTGTCACCAGCAGCAAAAATACTGTTGACAGCAATCTCATTTTTGTCTGAAAAAGAAAAAAACAGAAAGTTATTAATTAAAAATTATTATATTTTGCCTATTTCTTACAGATTTTTTTAAGATACAGTAAAATCTTAATATCTTAGTTTCCAAGAAAACAATAGAAATTTTGTAACTGTTTTCGAACTATCGTTGGTTTGAGTGTATTTTTAAATATACAAATAATCATTTCACCATTAATAATTCCATCAAAGATAAGAATTTGTTCATTTCTAGGCTCAGTGTTCTAGAGAAGGGCACAGGTGCCGTATAATCCATGATTCCAAATTCTGAATTTTTTTGGCGATGAAGAAATGTTGCCAAGATGACGTATCGTGACGTGCGCGATGACGTAAATACTAGGGTTACCAAAATAGAATTTTCTGCATAATTCTTATATGTCTCCATATGTATGACGTAACAAAAACAAGGTTGCCAGATACATAAGAAAATTCGCCAAAAAATCGCCAATCTCAGAATTTAGTACCCTGTATTATACGGCACTCTGTGCCTAGAGAAGAATGCGTGACCTATACTTTAGGTCACGCGTTCTTCTCTAGAATTGTGTAGCATTAGAATATTTTGGGTCAAATTATATATTATTAATTATATAGAGATTTATATAAATCTAATTATACATTAATAGAATATTTAGGGTGCCCCTCAGTTTCTCGCCAATTTCGCATCATAATGTTATCGATACTGATTTATTTCTGTGTTTGTCTATCGTGTTTTCAGCGCCATCTTGTTTCTTCAAAAATGGCGGAAACAAGCTTGGCGAAATAACATCGCCAATTTTTGCCAAGGATCCCCCTAAAGTATATTTTGTTATTTGAACAAAGTTAATCTAATTAATTATTTTACCGATTTATAAAACTTAGTCCTTATAAGTCACTTTATTAGAATTGATGCGATTGAATTTACATATTCTCTCTCTTATACATTATTCAAACTCCTTTACTTAATTGTTATTTTTTTTTAATTCGTTACTATTATTTACTTAGTTATTTAAATGAGCTTAGTCTAATATTATTTACTTTGTTATTTAAATTAGCTTAAAGATCGCTACGCATATTTTTTTTCAAAATGTTATTTCTAATTTTACTTTTAGTGTCATTTTAATCTTTATAAGAGAATTTATCTCAATTTTTTTTAATACTGTTTATACAAAACCATATACAGTATACTGGATAATAAGTTATTTTCTTTTGTTTATGTAATATTTCAATGACAGCATCCCTTATAAAAAGGGATTATTTCACATTTATGTTATTGAAAATATGTATGAATATATTCCGTAGGATCAAACTAATATCTTTAATTGGTGTCCTGGCTTTATTGATATTTATAATTTTATGCTAGCATGAAATAATATATATTGTGTGTTGACAACAAATTATCAGAGAAATTTGCATTAAAATCTATATTTGCTCGCACATTCCTGTAATATATTTATTAAACTCATGATTATTGTTTTTTTATATACATTTTTTAATGTTTCTAGCATTACAAGAATAATACAAACAAAATGTAGATTTATTAGTCACCTGTTGATATATTATTAGCAAAATTCTACGGATAGTTACATACTTACGGTCATCTTTTGCACATGAGGCTTACAGTTTAAAACGAACTCAGAGCCTCTAGGTAAAAATCAAACCAAAAACCCTTAATTTTCTCGAAACAAAAATTGTTGATGCAAGAGCTTCGGTTGAAAAACTATTCTTTTGTTTCTTTCTAGCAGTAATGTTTGCAAACTGATTAGGCATGGCAGCTGTGTCTATACTCCAAATTGAAAATAGGGATAAAAATAGACCATTCCTATTTGACGCATTATTTATTCAACGGTAATAGGCAGAATTCCAGTGCCGCAATGAATGTGAAAAGGATGATGCCAGCTCGGGCGTGATCTCGTCACCTAACCGTCGCTCCAAATTATGAGGCTCCTGGTAATAGGGTTTCGGTTGGTTTGTTTGTCGCTCAACGGTCATTTTTTGCACACGAGGGCTAATAAGACCGGGACCTACGATTTAAAGTGGATTCCGAACCACTACAAACATCTATGCCCAAGGTGGGATTCGAACCCACGAACTTTTGAACCGAAGGCAAGAGCGCTAACCATTCGGCTGCCAGCTTGGCCTTGGTAATAGGGGAGTATTCCAAATCCGTTGATCTTAAGATATAGTCTGGAGATCAACCTACATCGCAAAGGGAGAGACCTGGAAAAATCTCAAGCACTCACCCCAAATGTCGCGAATACTGAAGGGAGTGACTGAGATTGAATTCGAGATTATGAGATCTAAAGAGAGCAGCCTGCTGCTTAGTTAGGGTGAACTAGACGATTCATGTTTTAAAACGTTTTAAAAATTAAAAAATACGATCAGAAATTACCCACATGATAAATGAAATGTTTTGACTGCGCCATGTGGACTGCTTAACTGTCTAAGCTTTTAATGTCCACCGCATAATTTCCTATCTGCAAGACGTTTCATAGTAAAGGGCCGTTTTTACTTGTTACAAGGAAGAAAAACCGGAAAACTCTCAAGCACTCACTCCAACAAATGTGAATGCAGAAGCTAAAAACTTAACATTCCGTTTCTATTGCTCAACACTTGCTGAGATCGAACCCAAAGTGCTTTCATTATGAAGAGCGATGCGCCCAAAAATTAAAGATTGGCATAATATTGTATGGATATTTCAAACCTCGTCCAGCCAACAAAGCAGATTTTTTTCTTTCAGAAATTCGAAATGACAGGTTTAGTCTTATCATGCTTGTTTTTGAATTTTGCAAAGTTATTATTTGTTTTCATTGTTACACGCTGTTTTCACAAACCTTACTCATAATCACTTCAGTTAACATTTACGAATCTGAGGTGAACTTTCACTGGCAACAAAATATTTGTTATTAATGTTCAACAATATTTTCATTTTAATAAACTAAAATTTTAACTGCGCGGTGCGATAAATATTTGAGTTTATTTAGCGCAGATCATTCATGTGTCAATAAAACAAATCAAAAATGATATTTAAAAAGCAAATATTTGTCAAAACTTTATGATTTTTAGTTATTTTCAAAAAATACTATTTTTTGAAAATGAACTGATTTTGCATAAAAATTTTCAAGCATTGTTAATCTTTTTATAAAGAAATAATGCACCTAGTGAGAAACAAAGACATGGATTCATTAAAGCACAAAGAATACGGTGACTTGGCCACGTACACCGCAGAGATGAAAAAAATATCATAAAAAGGATAACAAAGGGTAAATTATTCAATAGCAAGAAGAAGGGGAGACCCAGAGAAACATGGATTGATAATGTGGAAAAGGACCTGGAGACCATGAAGATAAAAAATTGGAAAAATTTGGCTCTGAAGCGGGAAAAGTGGAAGGAGGTTGTATTGGAGGCTAAGGTCTGCATAGGGCTGTAACGCCAGTTAAGAAGAAGAAGTGAATATTTTTATTTGTAGGAGATATCAGTATTAGAATTCTAAATTGATAGTTGTAAATGTGTTATTGTGTGATCATGTAATGGAATATTTTTTTTTCAAATAAGAAGCACTTATAATTGTGGTTTAAATATGGAAAATTCATAAATAAATGATAACTGCTGCAGAATTATTAAATATATCTTTATAAAAATCAAGGAAACTTCAAATAAATTAACCGATTTAGCCATTTAAAGATATGCCATAAAAAAATCACACACACCGTTATTTATTAGGTATGAAAACCCGCGTGCGTTGTACTTTTCTTTTCCTCAAGTTTTTTAAGTGATTATGTCAAGGAATTGGAATATAATGTTTCAAAATTTTTTGATCTGCAGTAGTTTTGATTAATGACACAGTTGAAAATAGAATTTTCTGAAAATATAGCTTTCCTTATAAACGATGTTTTATATTCCGAAATTCTATCAAATTTTTTATTAATTCAATAAATATCTAGAAACTTTAATTAATTTATAACTATTAATAAGTTGTCCGTAAATATTTTATTGGAAACATTTTTTTAAACTTTTCTAGGCTGAATTTTTGACGTTCAATAATTTTATAGATAATTTTACTTCATTAGTTCTTGGCGTACCATGACAACTCGATATTTTGTATTCTTAGTAAATGGAAGTTTTTTGGTAATATAAGCAGTTTCATTTGTCATTCTTAATTAAATAGTGAATGCTAATGAAACTAATGGGTACAAAAATGATTATTTTGAGTGTTATTTTATAAATTAGTGAGGTTTTTGAGAAATATTTCAAGTTAATAAATTATTGAATACTAAAGCGAGTGAAAAATAAACTTTACTAAACCAAATATAGGGAGACTTTCAACTCCATATTTTAAGCTATGGCAACTTGATTAAAAGGTACTACACTACACCTTTTGGCGAGACATAACTTTTATTTAGCACATTCGATTGATTGAATGTTCGTTGACAGTCAAACTTTTCGGCAAACACGAAGGTCTTATTAACATTTCATAAATTATTTCTAATTAATCCTTTATTGTGCGTATCAATGTGTAGAAAAATAGGATGTCGTTTGTTCAAACTGGTCTTTAAATAAACTGTTAAAGAATTATCAGTATGGATCACAAAATGTTCTTAAAGTGGGAATTAATTCCTTTTTTCCTGATGCAAAATGCTTAGAAAAATAAAATTACCATTAACATGTATAAAATTATTTTTCATAACTCTAGTGAAATTGAACTACGCCGTGGACATCTTCGATTGATTACGAAGGTGGTCAAGCAAACAGACATAATATTGTCTTTGAATTAGGTATAGCTTACCTATCAATTATCATTATCAGTGTGCGGAACTAGTAGGATATCTCCCTCATTGGCGACCATTGCGACTTTTTTTCGTCGCCAAGTTAAGTGTATGTTTTTTAACGTGGGAATTTTCCCAAAGTTCCAAAAATACGCATTTTAGAACATTTTAAATACACATAATAGTATAAAAAATCTAAAAAAGTATTACTGGAAAATGAATAAAAACTTTTTTTTGTTGGGTTTGCCTTCTCATCCAAACAGCTGGTAAAAGAGATAAGTGAATAATAATTATATACTTACTTGTGATAGATGAAAAATATAATAATAAATTAACAAAAATATGTATAAGAAAAAGATAATAATAAATGAACAAAAAGATATTGGGAAAAAAAGAACAGTTTACGATGTGTTAAAAATATAAAAAGAAAATATAATAATAAATTAAAGAGTCTACCTAAGAAAAATATGTAATAAATAAATAAAATTATAAATAAACAAAAATTAATTGGAAATAAGAAAAGTTTACGATGTTTGGACGCTGGCGACAACGAAACACAACCGCAAACAGCCTTTAAATGGCTTGGAATTGAAACTTAGAACAAAAACTTCAAATTGAAAGAAAAACGAAAACTTCAAATGCTGTTGCCACTGAGAAGAACCATATATATGATGTAAAACACGAGAAAAACCAAATCTGGCACCAAAAAAATCTGAAAAGTAATAAAAACTCAAATTGGGAACACTAAGTCAAAAACAAAGAACGCTAGATTTGGCGAGAAACCGCTTGAGGGATACCATATATTGGGGGGGAATTACACCCATTGTGCTTGCGAAATTCAACAAAAATTAAATTTTGTCCCAAGTAAATGACATTATCGACTCCTCATGGACATCAAATTTTTCAAGGAGAGAATCATGATATGATAACATTACTCACCCGAATATTGTTGGTGTTGTTACTAATGACACTTGGACAAGCTAAGGTCGTTATGCCTTAGCTATGCGAATTTAAGTCAATTGGGAGCGTCTTTCGTTTTAATCAGAGCACCATGCAGGTGAAAGTACGACTTTGCTCTACACACATGCCATAGGGACCCGTTTATAGGTTAGGCAACTATTCACACCTCATTCATACAAGGAAAGGACAAAGACAGGATAGATAGAGAGAGAAAAAAAGCATATCCAAGCCCGAACCGGGATTCGAACCCAGGATCTCCTTCTCCGTAGTCAAGCACGCTGACCACTAAACAAGTTGGGCGGCACACGAATATAAAAGTGTAATATGATAGCATCCATATTTTTAAAATTTGAATTATTTTTGATGCAAAAACTTAGCAAATATGTAAAAATTTCAACTATTTTTTGATTTTCTTTCGCCTACTAAAAATAAATGTTAAAAAAATCCTCACTTATATATAACAGTTATTAATTCCTTTTTTTAGTTCATAATGTTTTCCACTTTTTTGTTAATAAATTTAAATTTAGTTAAATACATGATTATAAAAATAAAAGCAATAATCTTAAAGTTGAATTTAGAAAAATATAAGTTTCTTACATCACTACGATATAAAGGCCATGTATTTAAGATTTTGCAGAATTTTCCATATGCAGCTTTTATATTGAGATACGAAAAGCAAAAAAGAAAAAAATAAGATAAAGAAATCAATTTTCATAAATTATTGAACCTTCATAAAAAGTATTCTAGATTTAAAAATTTATATTTTATCATCTCTTTTTTTATTTGAGTGAAAGTTTAAATGTAAAAAAAAAATTGATGCATTTTAACTTAAATTTCGAACATGAAGGTTATTAATGTTTTTATCGATTATATATTTATGTTTATTATAAGTATACATGAAACTAGTTTAATTTTAAAACAGCGAAAAGTTTGCATGTTCAGTTTAAAAAAAAAAAAAAAAAACACTTGCTTGTAAACATTCATAAAAATTTTTTCCCACTTTTGTTAGGAATAAAAATTAGAAACACATCAAGGCAAAAAGATTTTGACAAACGTGATATTTGAATACACATAAAATCATAATTTACATAATTATTTGAGTTATGCTTGGGGGAAAGAAAAATTTGATTTATTTCTGCAAAAATTATTTATTCACAAAAATAAAATGAACTTTAAAAAATAAACTAAAAAAAGTGTTTATAAAAACACATTCATAAAAGTTCCTCTTCAATAAAAAATTTAAATACAAGAGAAATACATGAAAATCAGACAGGTTGTTGGATTGTGGTATTATGGTCTGTAACACGCCCAATTATTTAATATAGTCTCAAGCTATCTCTCATCCTACCAGAATTATCAAATTATCACTTCTAATACCCATCCATATATTGATTAAGATATTGCTGCATAAAACTGCAAAATCTTTACCAGTATATTCCAACAAAATTTAAAGTGTCTGTTCCATGAAAAAAAAAAAAACTTGTTACTTGACTTTGAAATTAGATGCTTATGTTAAATCTATTTTTTAGTATATCTCTATTTCCGAAAACTGTATTCTTAGTATTTTTGTGAGACACTATTTCATAAAGTTTCTATAATTTAATAATAATTACCTGATTTATATTCATTATGTATATTTTTTTACGAAATAGTAGAAAACTACAAAAATAGAGATCTTTCGAAAATTTAATTTCCTGTTCAGAAAAATAGAAATTTTAACGGCTCTTTCTATTTCACATAAATTATACAATTTATATATATATATATATATATATATATATATATATATATATATATATATATATATATATATATATATATATATATATATTGTAAATTATTACGGATTTAAGTTAGCAGGGTTTCTGACTACGATATAGATTTGTTTTGGGCTCTCATTTTCCACATTTAGTGAAATGACCAACAAAATCAAATGTTGATATTATATTCTTGGCCTAAAATAAAACCATATTCTTTGGAGTGGAAGGATCTAGGTTCGATACTTGTCCCGGTTAAAGAGCGGGAGGTATGTGGCTGTTACATTTTTGCTATGTGCATGCAGTCCTGTCAAGGTAAATTCTTGAAAGTTTTCCGGGAATTTGATTCACCATCAATAAAAAATTCTTTAAGAAGAAAAAATAGTATAAATACGAAAAAAAAAAACTTATGACAGATGAACATTTTTAAATGACTGTACAATGTGTTAATCCAAAGAATTCCTGCTTTTCCGAAAAGTTAATACATTTCATCATCCAAAAAGACTTCTCAATTTTCTGATATCTTTTCCCAAGATAACATTTGCAAGTAATGTTAGAATTTTACATATCTGAGAATGTTGACATATCTGATAAAAACAAAAAATTCATAATCATTTAAAAATACTGTATACGAAACATCATCTCGATAATCAAAACCAGGAATCTAGTCTTTATATCATACATTGATATAATTCTAGCCCAATTAATGCTGATAACTGAAAAAAAAAGATTAATTTTTTTAAAAGCTGCAGAATAAGATCTTAAAGGACCACTAAATAGATGGACTAAGCAAGTTGAGGCAGATTTTAGAGAATAAAATTGATATAAATACCAATTTTTTTAAAAACCAATTCATTTTTGAAAAAACTGGAATTTTTTAAGTCAATAAAAGTTATTTGAAGAACCCTAGTAGTTACTGATATAACACAATCTATTTGGAGAACCCTAGTAATTGCTGATAAATATGAAACATAAATAGGGCAATTTTTACATGCTATGTTTAAATGCTATTGATCTACATTTTAAGTTACCCTGTCACTTGTATCCAGCTTGTGACAGCTGAATTGTACGATTCGATAAGCTGTCACTGCGAAGAAAGTCAGTGATTGTATCTATCTGAATTTGAATAAGAAAGTGGTTTTTCTCTTTCTCTTTATAGGAAAGGCGACCTTCTTTATTGCCATTAAGTCCAGGAAAAAAGTGATATTTTTCCCTTAAAAAAATATGAAATTTTACTTTTGAACTATGATTACTTCATACTGAATTGTTTGTGTGGACTGATCAAGAAAATAGATTACAATAAGAATGGGATAGCATGCGGAAGGTGAGATTTTAATTCATTGTGTGGTCGAAATCTCAAATTGATGCTCTTTTTTGCTTGATAGTAATTTCCCGCTATCTAAATTTAGGAAAACAATTATTTCTAACTCTTTTCTTTAATAAAAATAATAAAATGAATGATTTAAACAATGAACTATTTCATTGGTGAAATTTTTTAAGTTCCCTAAAATTTATTTTTTCCTAAATTCCCAATAACAAAAAGCAGATTTTAAATTTCTAACCTGGATTCTCTACTGAATCCTTCAGTATTTCCCTATTTGGCGATACAATATTAAATTATTTTTAATACTTTACCATTATTTATTAAAAAATAGAGCAAATGAATAATTTTTTAAGGAAATAATAAATGATTCAATAATTTGATATTCTTCAACGGTAACATTTATATTTTGCTTGAGCAAATCTTATCGAACCGAGATTTTCGGGAACAACTCTCTGAATATATAGGTTAAAAGAACGTAATAATTGTTAGTTGTAAAAAAAATATTTTGGAGGCAGGGATCTTTTAAGCATTGCAATAAACATTTTACAAAAATATTAACATTTTTAAAACCATGATTTCAAAAGGTTGGTACTGGACTTGGTAATACCATTTGGTGACATAATCGCACGCGCTGATCCAATAGAATGGTAACTTATTGATGTGCTGAAAATTTAAAGCACTAAAATTGGAAAATTTTAAGTACTTTTAACGATAATTTACCTACAAATTCTCGAAATACTTATGTTTGGGGATGGAAATTTATAAGTTTTGATACTTATTATTTTTTGCTTATGAAATATGCGGGAAAGGAAAGTTATGGGAAAGTGTAATACATATTATTTTTGGGGTTTACAATATACTTATCTTGATGAAAAATTCGTACGGAATTTATTAATAGCGTATAATTTATTTTTTGATATATTATAAGGAATTTATTAAAACTATATAAAATATTTGAAAAAAAAGTATTTAAAATACCTAAAATGAATTTCGTATATTTGTTTCAAGCATTTTATTAAGATAAATATTCCCATTATGAGAGAACAAAAGGAATAATTATAATTTATTTTAAATTAATTAATTTTGCTCAATATAAAGTTGCATATTAGAGATTTTCATTAATGAAAAATCCTATGCATCTATGAGGAATATATGAGGAACACACACACACACACTATATATATATATATATATATATATATATATATATATATATATATATATATATATATATATATATATATATATATATATATATATATATATATATATATATATATATATATATATATATATATATATATATTTATATATAACTTTATTAATAAAGAAAAATGTTTATTAAAATTGGAGAAACATTAAAATTTTGATAAATACAAAGAGAATTTCAAATAAAAATAACTAATAAATAACTGTATAAATATAGAATCCATCTAAACAACGAATAATAAAAAAGGAATACGAGATAATGTTATTTAATGCTTTGAAATTTTTAATTAAAATAAATTTTATTAAATTAAATAGTTTTCAAATTCAATAAAAACATAATTTTCAAAATATATACCGCTTATTTTATTTTTTAAAATAAGAATAGGAATGCAACTACCTGGTTATTTCATTGAATTAGATTTTAATTTCTGGCGAAAATGGTTATGAATGTTTTGATGCAAATTGTATTTCACTTTTGAACTATCTTCATTTTTTTTATTGATGTAAAACAATAATAATTTTGATAATAATGAGTTTTTTTTCCCGAAAATTTTCAAAAATGTGTATTTGCTGATTTTTTTTTTAATAAATTTATTTGAGTCTCTCTCCTTAATATATCAAAAATAGCTACTTATAAAACCAAAATATTATTGAGAAATATTCTGTAAGAAACAATGTATTTGTGTGTTATTCAACACATTAATTAATTAACAAAAACTTTAAATTCATTTAATTATTTTCAAATAATTTTAAAAAAAATCATAATTAATATTAGTTCTGCAAGTCATAGAAGATATAAACAAATGTACAGTTGTGCTTTTTTATTTTAATTTAATACAACAGAATCACAATTATGCAGTGAAAAGCGAGAAACTATTTGATTGGCTATCGAGCCTAAGAAACAGGCAGGATAAACAACAGGTAGGAGAATTATGAGTTCTCAATAATCACTTTTTAATTTATACATCTAATGCGATTTTTCCTGCCGAATAATTGAAAGGAAATTTTTAAGGATTTTAAATTTTTAATCTTTTTAAAAATTTGAGAGTTTTTTTTATATCAGAAATATGGCAAGTCTTACATTTATTATGCATTTAGTAAATTTAAACAGATATTAGATATAACTCGGTATTGAACAGTATATATATATATATATATATATATATATGTATGTATGTATGTATGTATGTATGTATATACACACACACATATATATATATATATGTGTGTGTGTGTGTATATATACATATATATAACTCAAATGGTCATCAGAAAAAATGATTATACATCTAGTATTTAATGTTGCTTGAATATACTTTGAACTTAGAAAATATTTTACTTTTATATTTCATGTTTCTTAAAAAAAAACTTTATCTAAAATCATCCCATTCTAATGCTTTTTTTAAATAAACATTTGGCATATCGTATTTTTTAATGTCATCTTAATAAACTATAATGCTAAATTTATTCATATTTTTTAAGTAATTTGCTTATTATTATTTTTCTTTTAAACAAATTCATTTAAAAATTTGATTTTTTCTTTCTTAGCAATGCAGGAACCACTGAAAGAATAAAGAAAATTTTCAAAATTAACAAATTAAATTCTAAATAAATTATTTTTACCGTAATAACGAATTGCTTAAAAAATTAAGAAAAATAGCAATTTCAGTGTGAAAAGAACGCTTGTACATGTATAGAAAGCATTTGAGTAACAATTCGCTATGAGGTAAGAGTATACTAATGTAACGCGTTGCGTTAGCACAGTATACATATACTAAAAATCAGCAAGCCGTTTTTTTTAAATATTATGAGAAATATTTTTAATTAAAAAATCAATTTCTAATATTTGGCAAATAATTTATGAAAATCTTAAGATTTAAAAATACGGTTGAGATATAAAATTGTTAAGCAAATGTAGATTTTATAAAAAAATCAAATAATTTTGTCACTTTTCAAGCAAATATTTTATGGAAAAATATTAAGTTTTTTCATTAAGGAATATTTTTAATTAAAATTCTTATTAAAAGTTTCAATCTTATTCTAAAAATAATCAGAAATCATTGAATGTAACTGAAAGTAGTAGTATAGTAATTGTTAAGTATACTTCGAATAATTATGTTAAACATTATTTTCAGATATTGAAAAAAGAATTCGAAAACTAAAATACTGTTATTTTTGCAATCTTTTCATTATGAAATATTCACAAAAATAATTTTTTTCTATTAAATGAATCCTAATTATGAGCAATATTGGAGTGAAAAGTTATGAGCGGAATTGCCATTTTATGATAGTATTTTAGTCCTATTATTATTTATTTTAGAATTTTATTTTTGTATTTTCGTATATTTAGATCCACACTCCAGAGTTCAATTCTCTGTAATAGAAACCATGAACCTCAGCTGACAACCACTTCAGCTCATCATGAGTTCGATTCCCACTTTGAGTATTATTGATTAGAATTCCCTTAAATTTAAATCGTGATGGAATTAATTTTCGCAGATAAAAGAATATCGTGAATCGATAAATGAAGCAAGTAAGTACGATTTCACATAATTGTTTATATCTTTAGACATAAAAATTTTCTTTAAAAAACTATTCAAGTATTAAAAAGTAAAAGCTTGAAAATAAAATTATAATCCTACTAGAAGACAAAATTTGTTTACAAGGTGTAAAATTTACAAAAAATTTCGTATTTTTAAGCAAAATTAATAACGCATTTTTAGGATTATATTCTCTCATTTTCTTAGTTTAGAAACTTAAAAATCAAAATCTTATTTTTTGTTTCAATGCTCCATATCCAATGCTAAAAAACTTGAATTCTACTTGAAATTTTTTTAAAAACCTTATTTAATTAAACACAACTTAAATCATAAATTAAAATTTATTAAAAAGATAAACGCAATTTAGAAGGAAATTTAATGAAATCATGCGCAAAAAAAGATAATGATTAAATTTTTCATATATTGTTCATATTGTTTATAGATAATATAATTTTTTCGCTTACTTGCGTTTATTTATTGGAACACAAATAATAAAAACAAATCAATAATTTATTTTTCAACTATTCTACAAATGTCGACACGAATTGCAGGAGAAAAGTTTTGGAAAATTAGTGTGGAAATATTAGTCTTTAGAATGTTCATAATGTAGTATATTAAATTCACATTTTCCTGAAATTTGTTAATATATGTTTATAGATCGTTACATTAATTATAAATATTAAGTTATATTTCTAATGAATATTTTTCTTTTAAATGCCAAATTTAAGAGAAAAATTAGCTGGTAAAAAATTAGAAAAAAAATCTCTTTAAAATTAGCTGGCAAAAATTTAAAGAAATTCTTTAAAATTTGAATTGATGTAAATGCTACAAATAAAAGAAAAAAAACCTTCGAATCACAATGTTTTTTAAAAATTGATTGGATGTAAAAATAACAACTGAGTATTCCATAATATAGAAATTTGCAAAATTAATACCTAAATTCTATTCGATAATTCATAAGCAATATTTTAGAGATAACGAACAAGTTTTCTCAGAATTTTAATATGGTAGACATAGAGTAAAGTTAACTTAGGAATAATTATTAATTAAATGCCATCCATTTTTAATTAAATGCTATCCAATAATAAAGCTTTCTCACACTAATTGTTCTAAAATGTTTAATTGTAAATGAAGAAGTCATTTTTATTGCTATAATTGCAACAGTTTTGTTATATTTAATAATAATTTTTTTTAGAAATTGTAATTTCATTTACTATTTGTCTTTAATGAAATCTAAAAGCAAGTTTCTTCTGAAATAAGTTTGGAAAGAAAATTTATTTGTTTTTTGAGAAATAACATTTTTATTTTAAATAAAAATTTATCAAAACATTTAAATCCACAAATTAAAAATTTAATCCTTTTATGTTAATCATTTTTATATTAATTATAATAATATTGTCATTATTATATTACATTTTTTCGACAATCATTGACAATATTTGCATTGTAATAACGAATATTTATTATAGTTGCCTTAATTATAGATAATAGAAATATATATATTTAGATAACAAATTTAAACTTTATATATTCTCAAATTGCATTAATTTGGAGTTATGATATTATTATAACTCAAGTAAAAAATAAAATATTATATCGCTATGTATTTACAGTGAAGCCCAACTTTTTGCATAATAAATTTTAAAATAAAATTCAACACTTATTGATTAAAATTTAAATAAGTAAAATCTTATCAATCAAAATATCAATTTCAGCGTAAAGATCAATAACTCCCGCAAATATAACTTTATAATTTTTGAATAAGTTTTTGTTTCCATCAAATATGTTTCCTTTTATTTTTTTTATTAAATTTATATTTAAATATATCTCTGAAATTAATTTTGTTTTCTCTCTATAAAAGATCTACATATAATTAAAGCGACATGATGAAATAAAGATCCACATACATTACCTTTCGAGTGGTTGCAGATGATGGAATAATTTGTATCCAATTAAAATATATCACTGACAATTTCTCTAGCGAAAGAACTTCCAACTTCTAGAAATCGCTTTTCTTTATGGAATGAAGCACGAGAGAACACAGGAAAATCTTTAATCCTTGGTGTTCGGATGTAGAAGTGGTCATCTGCATCCGATGTTCAGTTTAAAAACTCCCCGAGCGGGTGGAGCAAACGACTCCCTTTTTTCCTCGTCGGCAATTGGGTGGCTCGCCCGCTGGTGAAAGTGGGTTACGGCTTTTGGAAAAGGTTAGAATGGCAATTTTATGAATGGGTTCCTTGTTCGGTGTTCGAATTCTTGGAGATCTCTGATCTTCCCAAGAATTTCACGAACCGATTTTACTTTCTTAATTGATTAATTGTTTTGTGAGCATTAAAAAATGAATGAAAATCGTGTGTCGAGTATTTGAAGCAGACGATTATTATTATTTCATTTGTAGATGCAGACGATAAATAAACGATGATAAAATTATGAGAGAAATTTTTCAACAATGTTTTATGATAAGGAAAACGATTCTTTGAGAAAAATCTCGTATATTTTCTTATCTTTAACTAATTGACATTATTTTAATAATTAATATTGTTTATTTTACAATTTGCTCCTATTTATTTTAATATTAAATTAATTTGCCGCCCACTCTGTCTAGTGGTCACAGTCCCTGACTACGGATAGGGAGGTCCTAGGTTCGAATCCCAGTTCGGGCATGGATGTACTATCTCTCTCTATCTAACCTGTCTTTGCTCCTTCCTTGTATGAATGAGGTGTGAATGGTTGCCTACCCTATAAACGGGTCCCTATGGCATGTGTGTACTGAAGAAGTCAGACTCCACACCAAAATAGGGTTCAGTTGAAAAAGTGAAGCAGCGCACCCCATATTGCCAGCCTATATTGCCCTTGGCACACGACAACAACAACATTAAATTAATTTCTAAGAAACTTATATTTTTTTGAAAGTTTGTTTATTTTAAAAACGATCAAAACAATATAAGAAAAAATAACGAAGTTCCATTTATTTCATTTCCTATTTACATTTAAAAATAGTTTTCACTTTTTAATAATATGAAAAAAACATTTTTTTGATTGAAAAATATTTTTAAAATTCATGTACAAGGGGTACATAAAATTTTTTTGAACAAAATTTCTGCTTAATAAACATTTCTCATAAAACATTATTTTATCTCTAGATTCTTATTAATTTATATAATTTAATAACTTCATTTTACTGTTTAATTTTTACTTACTTCTATATGAATAAATACTATAACTATTATACTTAAAAAAATTACATTTAATAATAATTTTTTGTTCTTAAATTGGCCACGTCAGAACATTTTTGAATAAAAATTATCTATAATTTAATTTTTAATGTTTGTATTTAGCCTATTTTATCAAATCATTATTTTTAAAGCTCAAATTTTAAGTGCATTACATAGAACCAATGAATTTTGATATTGTATATTTCTTTTCCCAAAACACACATTTATCCCATTATTCTGGGGAAAAAGGGATATGCCCAATCTTTATTTTTTGAAAATTTTTTTATCTAATTTTATATTGGATTATATAAATTTAAGATTTTACTGTTGAATGTTTTACCAGTTGCAATTTAAATTATTACCTCAATCTGTTTAAGATTTTAACGTGTCTAATAATATTGAAAATAATTAGGGTAAATAAATTGAAACTCAGTTTAAGTAAACATTATTACCGTATTATTTTTGACTTTGTTGAATTCCCATATTTAAGTTATATTTTTTAAATTCCATTCTTTAAGAAAATTTATAATTTTCAAATTGCTAAATTATATTGAAATTTTTTTTAATTAATGCATGATTTTTTTTAAGATTTTGCAATAAATTTCCGAATAGAGTTAGAACAAACCAATTCAGTAGAATTGGAAATAATGTATTAAAATTATATTCAATTCAATAATTCTACAATTAGTTACATCAAACCAATTCAATATTTTGGTATATTTTTGAGTTTTTTATAAACTACATTTTTCTTAAAAATCGATGCAGAAATTTTCACGTTATGAATCTCGGGATAGAAATATTTTAATAATTAAATTCTTACATAAAATGCTATATTTAAAGAAAAATGGAATATATGTTATTGCTAAATGAAATAAAGTTAAGTAAATTTTAAACAAAAAATTTTAAAAAGTTCCTGTTAATTACTTATTGCTGGTTAAAATTTAGGATTATTGCTGATTAAAATTTCGGATTTTAATCCTTTGCATTATATAGCCCTGGAGCTCAAAATATTTTGTGATTGACTTTGGGATAAGACTTGCCTAATCATCAAAGGCAGTTGTAAAGATCAAACTGTAATTTATTGAAACCCCACAGCTAAAGTGGTGAAGCATTAGAAATTAAAAAACAATTAAGCTATTTATAATTAACTAAGAATTTCTTTGATATCTCTTTGATTGTAATATTTTTCTTGTTGTTATCGAAATACAATTTCCAATAAATTTTGCTTAAGTTACAGATCAAATGTATGAGTTATCTAACAGAGATTCAGTTAACATATCATAGAGATTTAGAAACTCTTATACAATTCTTAATCACAATGGATATTATTTTCTCTTTTTATTTTCAAAAGTGATATGACATATTTCATCATCTTCTTCTTCTTAGAATCGGGTTTGTATGTCATTGGACACCTCTGCTTTTATCAGCATTTTGTACTATTAACTCCAAACCCAATGTTTCCTAGTTCCAGTTGCTCGGGTCACCCACTTTATTAATAAAGTCCGATAACCCTTTAATGGAGTCTAGGTGTAACTCTTTAGTATGGATGATGCCTAAAGAAGTTAATCTAGTGAAGGCAAGAGCCTCGCATTCGTAAATGATATGCTTGGCCGTTTCCTCTTGAACATGACATTTCCTGAAGATAGGGTCTTGCTGAAACAGTCCCATTTTATGGAGGTGTTTTCTGAAATAGTAGTGCCCAGTTATGAAGCCTACGATTAAATGTATCTTCTCCCTAGAGTATCTTAGAATTTCAGAGGCAATCCTCGATGATGATCTGCAGATCATACTTTTAGCGTGGGTTTGACCAGGAGAGTTGAGCCAAGCGTCATACAGCTTCTGTGTTTCCCATCTAAGAACATTGGTTTTTGCGGTCTTCAAATTGATCCCACAAAAAGATGATATGTTTCATAATATTTCTTTCTTCATTTTTTTTAAAAAAAAGTTAATTTATAATAAGGAAGTTGTTGTTGTTGTGGATTATCCTTCAAACGTCCGAAAAATAATTAGACAAAGTGCATGAGATCATCGAACCTGAAAAAATCGAGGACCAGAAGGGAGGATGAATAAATGTCCTCTCTGGAAAGTCCCAAACAATCCAGGATGTAATGAGGAGAAGCCTTCTCAGTTATGGCAGACCTCAAAGATTTTCTTTCCTTGACTTGAGAGACCCCTTATGTGGCCGGTTGCTAATCTGGAAGTAACAGTATAAGAGCCTCTGTCACCATTGAGGCCATATGAGGTCACCATTGAGGGCGTATAAAGAGGTATGATCTTTGCCCGCATACCAGAAAACTTCTATCTCTTCAAAATTACGGAATTAACACATGACTGATGTTCTGGCCAACGAAATCATAAGATGGTGGTGAGAAGCAGCTTCTGTTGATCCGAGGATTTGAGCACCATGATTATCGAAATCTGTCTTGGCTCTGGTTGGAGTTCTTTTTCGTCAGGCACCTATCCTTCGGCCTGTCCGGCATGGGAGACCCTACCAGTAGCGAGCTACTGCCGGCATAGCCTTCCGGGTCATTGGTGCACGCAAGCCTCACCGCTTCGACAAGACAGGAACACCGTCTGGAGGATAATAAGAAAGTAACGCTATTTTTTTTTAAAATAATTTTACAAAATCCTCAGATTTTCTGCTCATTTTTCCACCATTTTTTACACATAAAAACGAATTCACCCGAAGTGTAAATGATTCCAAATCAGATTTCAAACCAGGATGGCAATCTATAACGAAAATCAGAACTAAATCTATGAATGGTTAAGTTGAAGGCCAAAACGTTTGCCATTCGCTTCGCAGATTAACAGAACAAAACACGAGCCGTGGTAGCCTAGTGGTTAGGGTATCGGCCTTCCATCCGGAAGGGCGGGGTTCGATTCCCAATGCCGCCAAAAACCCACCGAGTACATGCGATACACGTGCTCGTTGAATCTGTGGAATCGAAAGTACTGTGGTCGGTCATTGAGCAGTTACCATGGGTGCAATGGTCTGGAGAAAATTTCCTCCCCCTTCAAATCAATGTCAAAATTGAAGAAGCGAATCCTCTGGTGGTGCCATCTATCGGAGGATTAAAAGAGCAAAGACATACTTTCACCTTCGTGGTGTTCTGATTAAAACGAACGACGCGCTCCCTATTGACATAAATTCGCATAGCTAGAACATAGCGAGCTTGGTTTGTCCAAGTATCATAAGTAACAACAACACAGAACAAAACATTCGGATTCATCTTATATAGGAAAAAAAAATTCGGAGGAGTAAAGTATGTACTTTCTTCCATAAATGTTAAACAGTATCAAAATAAAAAATTAATACTTTTTTATTAAATATAAATACTTTGCATGCGTTATAATTGTAATATAAAAGCATTATGCACTCTGAAGGCATGCATCATTATATAATATTTAAAATAAACATGATTCATAGAGTATGTTTTACATATGGAATTAAGATCTATATATAAAACAGATAGTAAAAGTTATGTACTGTGCAATTCAGGTGATATATAGTGTAATATCATATTCAAACCAATATTTAATACAATATATATTGTCCGTTATATGCATATTTTAGCAATATGTAAAGTGTAAACATAAAAAATATATGTGCAGGGAAAAATTGAAAATTCTTAAATATAATTTATAAACCTATTTTTCCTTATACCTTGAAATATATCTTATACATTAAAAGATTTTTAACAAAAGTTGCAAAGTTGTTTCCTGAGATTATATTATTTTCTTCTATTTATATTGCTATATATGACAAAGAAATAACCTAGCAGTAACCTATAATTACATCCCCGTGACTTTTAATTAACCCAAAACCACTATCATCACTCTTACTTCCCTACCTATAATATTTAGGAATAATGGTTATAGAAGATTAGTAATTTCGCTTTTTTCTAATTAGTTCTCATAATTTAAGAACGAAATTGCAGTTAAAAATGAAATACTAAAATGCTTAGTAATATATTAGATTGAATAATGAATACTATTAAAATGTTTAGTTGATTTTTTACTTTTTTTTATTATTTTCTTACTTTACGTATTTACGTTTGTTATTAAAAGGAGTTATTTCCTGCTCTAACTTTTCTGTGATTTGAAAGGTTTTTCTGTGTCATGGCATCGGAAATTCCGTCATCAACCTTTTATGTCAATGGAAGAAATGATTAATTCATAGTGACAAATGCCGCCCTTTAATCTGATTGTACAATTTCCCAACGATTTATTTTATCTTTGCTACAGTGTGACATATTTCCAAAAGGAATCACCGTAACAAAAATTACTTTCAGAGTAAATTATTTATTATATTTTTTGTTTAAAATTAAGAAAAATAAAATATTTTTCACTATAACTTGTGGGTATATGTGATTATATATTAATTTAAATAAATAAAGTCCTTATCTTGTTTGTCAGCTAAATTTTTGTCCAGAATTGAATTAACAGCTTTGCTTGGAATGGAATTACATTTAGATTAGGATATATTGGTTTCTAACTTAATAAAAAAAAGTTAGCAATTTAGATTTTTTTGTAATTAATTTAAACCGTTTGTAATTAACACTCATTTAAGATCATAGTAAAGTTAATTATATCGCTGTCTAATTAATTTAAATGATTACGAGAAAAATTACGGAAATTTGTCTGCTTCAAGAATGAAGGTGTGTGGTTCCTTTTTCCGATTAGAATTGTTATCTGTGCATTATCAGTGTAAGAAGGGGAAAATATGATTTATCTTTCTACATTCCCACATTATTTCTTTAAAAAAATTGAATGACGTTTAACTTTTTATTTATTTTTGAAAAGCATATTGTTTTTCGCACTGCAGCGATCGTGTTTACTTTTTTCTCAATACACCATTGATCGAAAATACTCTGGGATGAAGAAGCCGACTTCAGTCATTAATAACTGGATAATTAAACGGAATTTTCAAATATTCCCCACTTCATTCGATTTGTCTTTATCTGATCTATATGGAAGATTTCATTTTGCAGTCAAAAAAGCGTTTTTAAAAGAATTTAGAAAAAAATTTTTCAATGGCGGGCACACACTTGGGTGACTAACCCTCTGCCACAACAAGGCCAGAAACTGCTGCTCATTTGTCGTTACCCAGCTGGCACCTGTGAACCACGTCACCAGGGCGAGTAGCGTTACCCGCGCCATACCACCACTAACCCGTTTATAGGGTGGGCCACATTCATACAACATCACGGAAGAAAGGACAGAGAAACACAGAGAACCGAGAAGGAAAGAAACATCCATGCCCGAACCCGGGACCCAGCAGCTCAGAAGTCAGGAACGCTAACCACTCAGCCATCGGTCGGCTATTGAATAAATATATACGAAATAAAATTTAAAAGTCCATTAGTTTATAGATACAGCATTCTAAATCATATCAATATATTTATTATAAATAGTCATTTTTGTGAAGGATATAAAAATTATTGCACTAGAAGTAAAAATTATTGCAAAAATTCTTTTAATTCTTGCATTCACAGCGTTTTTCCCTTAAGGGAAGATTTTTCGAAGACCTCTATTTGCACGAGATTTTTAAGAATAAACATTCTCCTAATAAACTTTAAAAAAAGAAAAGAATTTCATAGCTACTATTCAAATACCAAATTTATTTTCCAAATATTCTTAGAAATGCTATTTTTACGCAACGTTGTCAATTATGCAAAGTCCAACGATAAATAACAAATAAAAATATTGATGCTCATTTCTAACAAAACGCACTCTTTTTGATAGATGACATAAAGTTAATCAATCAAGGGGGGAGAGGAAGTATTTTTAGAAATAAGCATCAATTTTTATTTTTTTAAATGCAAGTTTCTTTGTCGTAAAACTCAGCCGTTTTTCAGCACTTTCTCTCTGTCATTTGATAAAGCATCTTTCTTATTCATCAAAGGCAATCTGATGTCCTATTCATTTTCCTCTCGTATCAGAATCTTGTGAGTGACGTCATTCTTCCATTTCTGAATCAGTTTTTCTTTAGCATCTGCGATTCGAAGAACTTCTAATTTCTTTTTTTTAAAATTGAAATTTGGCGACTTATATATTTCCAATGGAATTTACCACTAGGCGATAGAAAAGTAATTTAATCGTATCAAATATAGCGTTTCTTTGCATTTTACAACTTAGGCCTATTTACTTTCAAACTCTTCATTCTTAAAAAAAATTCTGCGTTCTATAGTTGAGTGTCAAAATTACTAACTTCATTAGGTAAAAATTCTTAAATCTCCAGTTTTGTTTTTTTTTTACAAATTTTCATCCAATATTTCCTTTTTGTACTTGAAAAATTGCATCAATCGTTTTCGTAAAAGAAATTCTGATAGGTTTCTGTTCCTCAATTAACAATCCGATTTCAATGAAATAAAGGCATTCAAATCAGAAGCAAAATGCTTATAATGTGTTTTATTATAAAAAATATCAGCAATTATTAAAAGAAATAAATAAGTGATTTAAATATCTCTTTATGATCACTAAAAGCGTGGCTACTTGTTCGAGATTTTCTGGAGGAACTAACAATTCTCTTAAAAATCTTGTAATTTCTCACAGCTACAACTCAAAACAGCATATTTGTTTTCTAAATATTCGTAGAACTGTGTTGCCAATTTCACAAAGTCAAATGATAAATAAAAGATAAAAATTCTGGTTTATTTTGAAGTCTTAGATGATAGGGAAAATTCTGGAAAATTATCAGCATACTCTTTGCAACAAAAAAATACCCGGAAAATAAAAATGGTTTCGCATTGTTAAAATTTTACATATAACTTAATATTTTTTAACTTTGTAAACAATAATATTTTCAATTTAGACAGTTTATAACTAGTTTGGGAAAAATTACATTCTAATTTAATTCTCAGAATTTGCTTCAAAATACTTGATAGTGATAATATTTGTGATTAAGATAATACTATACGTGTATAACGCAAAAAACCCTAGAAAATTCAGGGGTCACATTTCACTTGATGCTATTTCAATTGTTTTCTTTTTCCCTTATAAAAAATTTGCATTATTTAATATTTCACACGAGCTATTCCAGATTTGTCCATACTTTTAGATATTTTAAATGACCATTGGGCAATTTAATGTACAAATATTCTGTTGTTGTGTTGTTGCTGATCCTTGTTGTATAGCAGCGCTAGACCAAGTCTATGACATTGCACACTCTCAGGAAATCAATGACCAATAATGGTCGCTCCAGAAGGTCTTCTTTAACGAGTCCCAAGCACTCAAGGATATGATCCGGAGTGGCTTGGCTTTGGAACACTTAGCGCAAATTGGAAATTCCTTTTCTTTGTTGTTAAATGCCAATGATCTTAGGTGGCCACTTCGAAAACGTATTGTAGTTTGTTCCAGTCTGCTGCACCGGAGGGATAGAGATCCGCCGGGACGATTACCCTGGTACCAGTGGTGCACAGGGGGAATGGCAAATGCAGACCGAACAAGGCCTTTCTGTCTAGAGTATAATTCAGTATAGGTAAGAGACGCTGGAGTAAGCAAAAGCTCGTCAGTACCTCTTCTTGCTAGGGCATCAGCCAATTCGTTGCCCGCAAGGTCTACGTGGGAAGGGATCCACTGTAAGTGAATCTCACGAGATAAGGAGAGCCGTCTAAGCTTGTCCAAGATAGCTATTCCTGTATCATCACGGACTCAGTGCCAGTTAGTAAGATGCTGGATGGCGCTCCGGCTGTCCGACAAAATCCAGATTTCCTCATTCCCAGGGAGAGAAAGAACCGTATCAAGACACACATTAATTGCAATAAGTTCACTGCGAAAGGCGGAACGAACTTCTAGAGTAATTTGCCTTGCCCAATAACTCAGGCAATGCTAGGTGGACTTATATTACCTGAGCTTATTAATTGTTATCTTGTGGCTGAAAAGACACAAGAAATAACAAACCTTTCTGCATTTGCAGGTGAAGCCTCTGAAGTAGACCGTGCTGAAAAAGACAAGGGAACTCAGAGGCAATCTTGTAAAGGGGCAGCAATGAATCCTTCACTTGAGGTAGAAATGACCTCCAAACCATCTTCTTCTGGTGAAAGTCAGGAAGCTATCCCTAGCATGACTGACTTTCTGACCAGATGGGACTGTTTCAGCAAGACCCTATCTGCTGGAAATGTCATACGCAAGAGGAAACGGCAGAGCATATCATTTTACGAATGCGAGGCTCTTGCCCTCCTAGATTAACTTCTTTAGGCATCATCCATACTAGAGAGTTACACCTAGACTCCATTAAAGGGTTATCGGACTTTATTAATAAAGTGGGTGACCCGAGCAACTGCAACTAGGAAACATTGGGTTTGGAGTTAATAGTACAAAATGCTGATAAAAGCAGAGGTGTCCAATGACATACAAACCCAATTCTAAGAAGAAGAAGATGAAATATGTCATATCACTTTTGAAAATGAAAAGAGAAAATAATGTCCATTGTGATTAAGAATTGTATAAGAGTTTCTAAATCTGTATGATATGTTAACTGAATCTCTGTTAGATAACTCATACATTTGATCTGATGGAGAGTGTTATTGTTCTAGTATCCAGAAAACAACGGGTTCGATACATGGTATCCTTGAAGATTGTAATGCTGAGAAGTTCTATGCACTTAAAAAAGTAACATAAAGTTAAATATCTCCTTATGAATGCGATATGTATGGGGAACAGGGTATCAGCTTAGGTATCGACATCGTCATTAAACCATGATTCAAAACTAAGAAGCTGTTTAGTGGCTTCATTTAGCAGACGTACACGATTAGAGACGTAATTATTTATCGGTTGTAAAATTATCGGAAAGTATTTAGTTCGAATCCCGGGTCACCGAAGATCCGTCGTGTGGTTCTAAAGGCGGCTGGATCACGGTAAAACTGGGCTTGGTCGCAATGTCCTCCAAGTGAAATGATACCTCTGGGGATGGCAGGCCAAGTATTTGGGAGTCTTCTGCTTGGTCCTACTTCCAAATCACGAAGACTCCAACCGGCTGCTTCTATCTAACTGGTAAAGCCCAACTCAGGGCTAGGTACAGGGCAGCATGCTGGTGCAACAACAACAACTAGTAATCAGTTGAGCTAAATATGTTAGGATCCGTGTGTGTGTGTCATTATTGTATAATCTTCTTCTTCTACAGGTTGGGTTTGTATGTCATTGGCACCTCTGCTTTAATCAGCATTTTGTACCATTAACTCCAAATCCAATGTTTCCTTGTTCCAGTTACTCGGGTCACTCACTTTATTAATATAGTCCGATAACCCTTTAATGGAATCTAGGTTTAACTCTCTAGTATGGATGATACCTAAAGAAGTTAATCTAGGGAGGGCAAGAGCCTCACATTCGTAAATGATATGCTTGGCCGTTTCCTCTTGCATATGAAATTTCCTGCAGATAGGGTCTTGCTGAAACAGTCCCATTTTATGGAGATGTTTTCTGAAATAGTAATGCCCAGTTATGAAGCCTACGATGAAACGTATCTTCTGCCTAAAGCATCTTAGAATTTCATAGGAAATCCTCGCTGATGATCAACTTTTACTACAGATCATACTTTTAGCGTGGGTTTGACCAGGAGATTTGAGCCAAGCTTCATACATCTTACGTTTTTCCCATCTAAGAACATTGGTTTTTGCGGTCTTCAAATTGATCCCACAAAAAGGTTCTGGACCAATGGGAACAAAAGACGATCCTTGTTTAGCAAGCTCATCAGCCCATTTCATTACCTTCGATACCTTTGTGCCCTGGCACCCATACAAGGATCACCCTGTTTCTAGTTGCCAGTTCTGCTAAGAAGGTTTCTACACTCCAAAATCATTTTAGATTTGATTTCAGAAGGAATTAAGCGCTTTTAAAGTGGCTTGACTGTCACTGAAAATGAGAATCCGCTTACCGTAGTAGCCCTTCTTCATATTTAGTCGCAGACAGTGGATAATGGCCAAAACTTCTGCCTGGAATTATTGTATAATAATATTCTTTATCACATTTATGATTATCTGATGATTTCAATTTCACAGTTGATATACATACATAAGAGATGGGAGTGAACCCCGTTCTGTACCAATCGGTTATCAGGTTTAGTCCACTCATCACCATCGTGAGCAAGCAGCACCTTCCAGGGGTTAAAAGGTTGTCCCCAAACTGTGCCAGCATGCTGTTGAAAATGAAGGATTTACAATGGTGGGGCCTTAAAGCCTTGTATTGGATCTCGCAGTGTCCAAAACACTACAGTTCTGTATCAGGCAGGGATGACAACATAAGGATAAAGGATTGAAATTAAAAAAATATTTTAAGAAGGAATTTTTTTAAAAAGTATAAGTAAATGAGACAATGAAAAGTTATATACCAATGGAGAATGAAACTATTGTGTGGCTGCGAAGTCTTTGATTCTGTGATTGGTAGGGAAAATACAGTCATTTCAGTTATAAAGTCCCTAACTAAAAGTTCAAATTTGTTTAAACATAGGAGGTTAAAAAGTCTGAGTCGGATGAATCGTCTGGCGAGCTGATAGAAGGAGGATTCCTGTCCTTGCACAGATCGAGACCTTTTTCTGTGAGGAGCTTAGCGATTAGTGTTAATTTTTCTTCTGGGGAGCTGAACGAAGACAGAATCGAAGAAAATCGATGTAGTTAAGATTTTGAGGGCATTTGAGATGATGCTTTGCAACACAGTTGATATAGATTATAAAAGTTAAAGTGATTAGTTCAGATCATCAATCTGTAACCAACAACGTGTGCAAGAAATGACCGCTGGTCGACAAACAAACCAAATCAAATATGTAACTAACAATGAATTTTAACCATTCTCATTTCTTACATATTTTATAATCAAATTTTCTAACTGTAACCTCTGCAATCAGTTATTAACCTCGTTTAAATATTTTAGATACATTCCATAAATTTTAAAATTTGCCGATAAATTTCAGGTTAAGTATTTTTAAAAAAATTAATATTGTTTAATTTTAGAATATTCTTAATAGAAGCCATATTGTGATGAGATAATCTATTTAAAAATGCTTTCAAATTTAATTCCCCATATATAAATATCTCTTGTTATTATTTTTATTATTTGAATGTTAACATCAACTGCAGCTCTTTTCTATTAAGATCGCTTATAGGAAAAAATTACATATAATATACATTGGAGAACTTATTGATCTCAGTATGTCATCTCTCATACTTAAAAACTTAAAAATATTTTAAATATGTGTTTTCGAATTAGTTTTAAATTTAGAATAAATATAATTATTATATGAAAGGTCTAAAACTTTTTTGAATTTTTAAAGTTATTTCATTTATATAAATCATATATTTTAAAGGAAATGTTCTTAGATTTGCTTACAGACTCAATTCATTACAATATTAAAATAATCAATAATAATGATAAAATGCAATATATATTCATTTTATCAATAATGTTTTGAATATTTTGATTATCTTAATGTTTCATTCAAAAATAATTAAATATAAATATATTTCAAAGATGAAAAAGTATATTAATCATATAAAAATAACAATTAAGTGATTTTCAGAAATACGTTGCGGATAGGGAGGTCCTGGGTTCGAATCCCACTTCGGGCATGGATGTACTTTCTCTCTCTATCTATCCTGTCTTTGTCCTTTCCTTGTATGAATGAGGTGTGAATGGTTGCCTATACTATAAACGGGTACCTATGGCATGTGTGTGTACTGAAGAAGTCGGACTCCACACCAAAATATGGTTAAGTTGGAAAAGTGTAGCAGCGCACTCGCATATTGCCAGCCTTGCTGGCACACGACAACAATAGAAATACGCGTTGAAAAAATTTACATAAGCAATTATTGTAATTTCAACATTAAAATGATTGGCAGCACATTTAAGTTAAATTCATTTTAAATTAATTTATTTGAATCGACACAAATTTCATTAATCTAATAATCTAAATAGTATTTTTGTTCAAACATTAGAGTTATAATTTCTTTTTTATTTTGAACAAATATAATCCTATTCTCTAAATATAATATTTTGAAGCTGAATTAATTTCATAAGCAAATAAGAGAGCCCTGTGCATATAAAAGTAATAATTATTTTAAATTGACAAAGAAAAGAAAAAAGTTAAGTGAATATTATATTTAAAATAAAAATATGGAAGATGCAATAAGAATTCTCTAATCGAAATACTTATAGCGAAAAGAATTAATAAGGAATTAGTATTTCAAAAATAATTTCAATAATCAAATTAAACATATTTTAGATAAGCATTTTCAATTAAAATTATTACATAAGACTTATTTCAATGAAGGAATTCAAAATAAATAATATATAGGGACTTTTTAGAGACATGCTGTGTACTATCACATTTCAACAACAGATAAAAATACAATAATAAACCAAACTCAAAAACAATCAAGTGTTGGGCTATATCTTGGCAATAAATCGCAATTGGCTGCCATTCCATCGAAGGTAAACTCACTGCACACAATGATCTGTCCATTTGTCATATTTATCTGACAACAATCCTGTAACCGAACATTTCGTACAAACCATTTAATTAATTGTCAGATCTCATTACTGAAGGTTTAGTAGGGTTGCACCTTGACCTACTGTTCAGAAAAACAACTCAACTCAGCAAAAAAGAACAATAAGCAATGTTTCCCGTGTTCTATGAAACTGAAAATGACATTACATTCATAAGAGAATGTTTTCTTACTTCATCAGATTATAAATTAATTTGTGAGATTCTTACTTTTAGAACTAGGCTGTTTAAGAACCCGCATGGGAATATAAAAAAAAATCGGAGAAAAGTTTTGATGGCGTTTTCAGAACAATGGTTAGCTGGCCCGAAGTCTTGATGAATGAAAAGCCTCTTACGAAATTGTTTATTTAGATTGGTCAAGAGCTGTTAAATGTATGCAATTAAGTCACTAGGTATGGACCGATTTCTTTCTTTATTTTTAAAAGGACAACTTTTGGCGACGATAATCTATTGTCCAAGCAAGCAAATAATCTCGATCGACTGAATATTCATAGCAAATCGACTCCTATATCTGATTGGGTATGCATTTATGCTGTTTCGATCTCTTATCCCTTTCGCTTCTTTCCCGATTGCATAAGAAACATCGTATTTCGAATTTCAAAGCGATTGTATCATTGTTAATTAGTTCCTATTGAGGAATTTATGGTGCAGAAATTTATCTCTTGCAAATAGAGTAAGAAATAAAATTTTTACTGAGACTTCTCATCTGGCAACAGAATTCCACATAATATGACACAATTTCTGGTTTTCATGTAATCATTTATTAAGTTGAAGAGTATTTAAAAATTTGTACGGGATGATACTGAATTTATGAAAAAGAAAGGTCTAAGAAATTTGAAGGTATTTTCAATGACTAAAGAATTGCGGGGAAGAACGATATTACGAGGCGGTAAAAAATCACATGAAAATAAAGAGTTCGAAATACGCAAATAATTAACACATCTACACATTTGGACGCTTCGACCAGCGCTTGTCTAAGTGGTCAGTAGCTGTGCCTGTTCAGATAGGGAGGTCCTAAGGTTCGAATCCGGTTCGGGCTTGCTGGATGTGCTTTCTCTAGTTATCTATCCTGTCTTCGTCTTTCTTTGTTATGAATGAGTGTGGAGAATGGTTGCCTGCCCTATAAACGGGTCCCTATAGCACGCAGTGTATGCGCTCAAGTTGTGCTGTCGCCTTCATGCGTGCTCTGATTAAAATGAAAGATGCTCCCAATCGACTTAATTCGCATAGCAGCGAAGCTTGGCTTGTCCAAGTGTCATGTTCAGTAAACAACAACAATAACTTTCAACATTTGGACGACCAGGAGATGCTACTTTATGGTGGTTTTCCCTAATTTACTGGTGCACCGGCAAACAGCCGGGCCAGAAATCTATCAGCACTCGCCGGAGTGATTCTGTTCTAGATGTAAATAAATTAAATTTAGATTTCACACGTTTTGTTTTATTTGCTTTCTCAAGCTTCACTAACCCAACCCAGGACATAATTTGCAATCAAAATAATCTCTGTGGAGATAGTATTCTACATTTATGGGAAGAAAAGAAAGGTCTAAGAAAAGTCTTGATTTTTTTTAATATCTTTCTCAAAACGTTTTCTAGGTCATACAAAATTACAAGGACTGAGTAAAAATGCCTCAAAGAGTTAAAGAATAACCACATCAAAAAATTGTTGATGATATCTAATGAAAATGTTAAAACGTTTGCACTTGCTGAAATTCGGTCAGTTTAAGGTGATGAAAGAACTAAATCTCCTTGGGGAAAACTCTCTTCTTAAAAATTACTTCAAAATGTTATGTAGCAATTTATATAAGAATTTTGAAGCCTCTATTAGACTGCGCGAGATGAATATCAATGGATCCCCTATTCGCCATATATATATATAGTGTACATTAAATAATTTTTATTAAATAAATATTATACGTAAATACACATATATCCTCATATATATATATATATATATATACATCATATATATATATATATATATATATATACATACATATATATATATATATATATATATATATATATATATATTTATATATACTCTCTTTCTCTCTTCTATACATATCCCTTGTTTACTTTATGCCACAGCCTTGTCACAGTGGTCAGAGTGCCCTAACTACGGATAAGGAGGTCCTCGGTTCGAATCCCGGTTCGAGCATGGATGTACTTTCTCTCTCTATCTATCCTGTCTTTGTCCTTTCCTTGTATGAATGAGGAGGTGTGGAATGGTTGCCTACCCTTTAATTGGTTACCTATGGCATGTGTGTAGAGCAAAGACGTACTCTCACCTTCATGATGCTCTGATTAAAATGAGAAGACGCTCCCATTTTGACTTAAATTCGCATAGCCAAGGCAGAGCGAGCTTGGCTTGTCCAAGTGTCCATTAGTAACAACAACAACAATTGTTTATGTTTAGATATTCAAACTATATATATATCTATAAATTCCTAACTTGCACCTAAAAAATACCTCTTCTTAATGAAGTTTCTGTCAAAAAGAGAAAACATTAAACTTGAAAGTTTACACATTACAAATAATTTAATTGCCAATCAGTTGGTTGGTGTTTATTACTACAAAATGAAGCAGTTTGCAAAGATTAGTAAAAAAAATAAATCGAATGAAGTGTATAATGTATGAAAACTTACTTTATTTACAAAACTAAAAAATTCGGAAGTTGGGATTCTTTCATCTTCGTTTCAATTGATGTCCAGCCGGTGACGTGTTGGAAAAATCGAAAGCATTACTCTCTGAAAAACAGGATAACAACACTTTTTCAAAAATGGAAAACTATATCAAATATCGTTATTTTTGTAAAAAAAAAAATCGCCTTGAGGTAATGTAAAAACAAAGACAAATATAATGCACTTATTTTTTTTTCTTTGTTCATAGTGGTAATGAAAAAAATGACAATTTAAAAAAAAGGAGGCAACAATTACAGGATCCTTTTTTTATAGCGAGAAGTGTTCCAAAACGGAATGTTGCAGCGATTAAATTAGTTACATTAGGATATAAGCACCTTTACAATGTGCTCCAATGAGGGGTTAATTATGTTTTTAATTAATCACAAATTTTGTAATAAAAATTTGGAAAGGAAGCTTAGTTTTTATTTGAAATCAGCCAGAGGTCATCGTCCTGAAGTAAGTTTCATTCCATTTCGTGCAGTCATTCTCAAAATATAAAAATTACCGGATAAAATTTCGGAGGACGAGCAAAATATGGATTTTATTTACATAGATATATATATAAGCTTGCGCTAGAGTGAACACATTACAAATAGAATTTTAAATACATGTGTATCAATTTCCATTACAGCATGGGTTCCCAAACATTTTTTTTTCTCCTGGACCACTTTCCAAAAGTTTTACTATTTTCGATAGAACCCCTGCTGCTAACAATACGTACTAGGTACTAGCAAAAACGATTTAAACAAAAGTACCTGTAGGTACCTCAAGTTTTTAATCTTCCCTGGCTTTTTGTTCTTTCTATATAGAAGTTTAGAATATCTCTAGGATTTATAATTTTTACTACATAAGTACCTACTACACTCAAGTAGTAAAACAAATATAATATGATTGATAAATTACAATATACAATTAAAATATGTATAACAAATAGGCAGATACTTACTTTTTCCGGCACTGTAAACACTGACATCGATTCACTCACAGTCACACTTTTATGTTTAAAATCCCTGAAACAAATGAGTAACGTTTTGTTCTTTGGCATTCGTATTTATACTAATGTAGATTGCAAGCACAGCGTGAGTCCGATTTCATCCCTTTTGCAGGTCTAAACAAGCTTCCCGGACGAGCGGGTGCACGGGCGGCACTTTGCAAGTCTCGACATGTGGTGTACACTCTTGTACTATTATCTATTGTTCTATTCAATTCTGTGTTTGAACTGAGCTCGCGAACATTTTTGAGTACCTACAGTCAGTCACAAAAGTTTACGTACAACCCTAAAAAAGGGCACATTTCAAAACCGAGTTATATTTCAATTTGCAAAATCGAATAAATATTTCCTTTTTCACTAAAAACTGTGATTTACAAAATTAAAAAAAGTCTCAAACTATCATCTACACGGGAAATTTTGTGAATATGTAAAAATTAGCGCATCACAAAAGTCTGCATACACACGATTGGATGAGAAGAGAAAATTTACAAATGAAGATTTTGGTGAAGGTCACTTAAGTTTGAGGTGGCACTTTTGTAGTTAGTTGGTCCATTAATATATTTTCCATGATATTACAATAATGAATTGCTTTAAAATGAGCCAGGAAAGGAAACATCCTTAGAACTTCGAAATTCGGTAGAAAATTGAAGTGTGAAAAGAAATCTTACTCCGAAATTACCAAAATTGTAAACAAAAGTTAATCGACTTTGCAAACAATCTGCAGAAATCTTGTTAAACGTGGAAATGTGGTCAGAAAATCTCGATGTGGTCGTCCAAGGAAGCTCAATGATCGAGAAGCAAGAGCCATAGTAAGAAAAGTGAAGAAAAATCCAAAAATTAGTGCCCCAAAGTTAGCGGATCAAATTGCAACAGAAATTGGAAAGCAGGTACACCCAGAAAATGTTCGTAGAATTCTTCGATCGTCCGGCTACAATGGCAGAGTTCCCAGAAGGAAACCATTCGTATCATCTGTAAACCGAAAGAAAAGACTTGCCTTTGTTTTCCAAAACTCAAAATCCTTGTCAATATGTGCAGAAGCAGTTTTGTTCACCGACGAGAGCAAGATCAACGTTTTTGGAAGTGATAGCCGCGGAAAAGTTTTGGAGGAAAAAAACACAGAAATGAACCCCGATAATTTGACTCCCACCGTAAAACACGGGGGAGGCAGTGTGATCGTGTTGGGTGCCACGGCAGCAGCTGGAGTTAGCAATCTGGTTTGCATCGAGGGTACTATGGATCGTTTTGGATACCTGAAGATTTTGCAAGGCAACCTACATGAATCAGTCAGAAAATTGGGACTTTGAAGCAAGTTTGTCTTCCAACAAGACAATGATTATAAGCTCACAGCAAAGATTATGAAGGGATGGCTGCTCTACAAAACGCCCAAACAGTTGCATTCACCTCCAGTCTCTAGACCTTAACCCTATCGAACACATATGGGAGGAAGTCGACAGAAAAATACGACAACAACCCATTACCAGCGTCGAAACCCTGAAGAAGGCTACGCAGCAGGCTTGGTCCCAAATTTCACCTGAAACAACAAAGAACCTGGTGAATTCGGTGCCAAACCGAATGCATGCAGTCATTGCTTCAAAGAGAGGGCCTACCAAGTATTAACGGTATTTTTATTTTTGTTTATTGCCAAAATTTTGAGTTTCCTGTCTCTGTATGCAGATTTTCGTGACCCCATAATTTGAAACTTTTGTTATTTTCATTACGTTTTCACAAATATGTTGATAATTTTATTTATTTATTCTGAGTTATTATGAGAAATAATTATGAAAATAAAACTGAATTTTCGGAAGTACGAGTTATGTGCAAAATATACAAAAATCAGAGTATGTACGTAGACTTTTGTGACTGACTGTATCTAGTAAATGATGATAGATAAATCCAAGCCAAAATTTTTGTTCTTTAATATGAAAACCAGAAAATTTTTCGTGGACCCCTACTTACAACTTGTGAATCTCTGTTTCTTTTTACGTCTACGTGGACCCTCGTGTGGGTCTCCTATGGACCCCTGGGGGTCCACCTGGACCACTTTGGGAACCTATGCATTAAAGTATAAAACTTATAAACTTTTCAAAGATAGGATTATAGTTTCCAATTTCAATGAATGTATATTTGCAAATCAATTTTTTAGCTTTCTGAATTCTTATGTTTTGTTAGAGTAATGCTTGAAATGTAAGTCATGTAGTTTGAAAGGGTAGTGATTTTCATAGATAATTTTAAAAATATTGGTTTTATATTTATAAATTCGATTATATATTTATAACAAAAATCTTTGTTCACATATAAAAATTTCGGAAGGATAATGTCAATACACCATCAAATATATTTAATATTTCCCTTCAATTTCAGAAAATAAAATATTTGATTGATGCTGAAGAGGTTAATACATTATAGTAATTCTTAAGGCAGCGGAGAAAAATCGACTCTGTTTTTGGCTTTCCAACCATGCGTTGAAAAGGAAGAAGAAAGTCCCATACCGGAAAAGAAATCGCCAACACGGACACAATTAGATTCCTTAGCATTTATTTATTCCGTTTCTATCGGCGACTGTCAAACAATAGGAAGCTTGGAACAGTCAGGAGATGGAGTGGTATTTGAGTGAGGATTAAACTTATTGTTTCCACTTTAACATTTTGGACAAAAACTATCCTCTGCCCATTGGTCACGCAGAGTTCGAATCGAACATAGAGATTTTGCTTGGACCAGTGGCAATAAAACTGTTGAATGAGAATGGGCATTATCACAGTAATTCTATTATTAATTTAAAAAAAAGAAACTGTTTTAAATCTTATTCTGTTCAATTAGTGAAATAGAAAGTGAAGAAATTAAACACTGGAAAATTGTCATGTATGTATTCCAGTCCTCTCAAAGTTACAGTTTGAAGAGAGATAAATCATTACAAAAATATACCCTCTTAAGTGTAACACATTCTTAGTATTTGCGATTTTCTAAAAATAGAAGAGTATTTTGTGAGAAATATTAACATAATTTAAAGGAGTTAAAAATTTTTATTTTATACTTGTGGTTCTAACCAACCCTGTATTAAACACTGAATAGACGAGATAATTGACCGAAGTTGAACAATCAGAAATAAATGTTTTTGACGGTCTTTAATTGTCTCTCATTTTTAGTACTTACGTATTATCGCAACCATGCCAACCTCCGGGATAACTTGCCAAATTGGCAGCCCTAATGTCGCACGCATCTAAGGCGCTGAATTGGCAACCATGTGCTTTTTTCAAACTTCCCTGCTTGCCATCTTTCTCGGCCTGTTCTTTGAAAATGGCAAGGTAGAATATTAAAATGCGAATCTGGGATTTTACCGAAAACGATGCCGTTACACTTTTACAGAAATATAACATTTTACCAGACGTTAGGAAATGTACCACCTCTCACCCGATAAGGCTTTATTTTAGAAAACAGATTTTTTGGAAGTGCAACGTTGCAACCTGTAATCAACACGCGGGAATAAGAAGTGGTAATTGGTTTGAGGAAAGCCGTATCCCATTATTAAGCAGCAGTAAGATTCATGTATTGCTAGTGCAAAGAATTAACAACAGTCAAATTTTGCGACGAAGAACTTAAGACTGATAAAACAGTTATAGACTGGAATAATTATATGAGAGAGATTTGTGTTCGCCACATGTAAAAGAAAATAAATCATTTGATTTAATTATTGAAGAGTAAAACACAAATATAATTTTGTCGACCCCGAAATGGGTGCGCATACCCAAACAATCGAAAGAATGTGGGGTTCCGCGAAATGGAGAAATAAGAGACAACGGGGTACAGCAAGACATCTTGAGTGTTACTTGGAAGAATTCATATGGCGACAAGACCAAGGAAAGGATAAAAAATTGTTTTGATTCTATTCTAAAAACCAATTTGCAATATATTCCACTAAAACGTAATTGATATATCGTTAAATAAAGGTATAAGAGTTATACAAATAAAAATTACTTATTATTTTTCTTCATATATATTATTTTCCTTCACGCTGTTTCTATCACATTGTACTTTTCAACTACGCGCTCCATGTCCCGTCAGCGTATTCCGTTTTTAGAATTGGCCCGGTCTTATATAATGCCGCCAATATGGTTGCGATAATACGTAAGTACCCATTTTTTCCTGATATTTTTTAAAGGAATTAAAGCCATGAATGTATAGTTTTTTACATAAATGCTACGCTTTCATTATTGTTATTGGAAATTTAATTTTAATTCTCTGAATCATTAAGACTTTGCCCTAAATCTTTCTGAGTCATTAACAATGGATATTTCATTCACATCAAAACTCTTCACAAATTTCCATATTTACCATAGACACAGTTTTCATGCCTGTCATTTTTGTGCATAGGAAATTATTAAAGTACGTTGCATGAAAGACAAAATTACATGCTAAGTTCATCAGACAGATATACTACAATTATTTATGTCAACATATTTGTAAAATAAAATTTAAACCCACGTATCAAAAACTCAATGGAAAACCTAAATCTATGAAATCCTTTTTGAAAATCAAAATTGAAGGAATAAATTCATGTTACCCCTCGTTAAATTTCAATCATAGAGCCAATTAGTCTTTGTTTTTGGTGCAATACACCTGAATTAAGAATATTATCAGTTCATAAAATTTCCTGTTTTAATATTAACACCGTTATCTCCATATTTCACTTCTTATCTTAAAAACAATAGCAGTTCCTCTTTTTTTCCATCAGTCAGAAGTAATAGTGGCATTAGGAATCGCTTTCTGTTTCTGAAGACAAATGCAACAACTCAACTCATCAAAAACGTGCATCGTCACATGGCCTAAGTGTAGCTTTAAGCATTATATCACGGCTTCAAGATGATATCGTGACGTCACGTCCTGCATCACGTGACGTCATTTCAGTTTATGATTTTTACTATCCAGTGAAGTTGAAAAATGATTCGATCAGAGAAACATAATGATCTATTACTATTAAGTCACTCAACTGCAAAGTGACCCAAATGGCCAATCTGTCATGATCTATTACTGTTGAATGATAAAAAAATTTGCAGAATGCTTTAAAATCTGTTGTTATTGGAAATAACTTGAAGTCAAGTCAGACTTCAGTAATTCGTACTTGAAAGTTAAGAATATAATGTTTTGAACACATCAGTGAGTTCAATCAATGTATATTTTTAAAAAAACAAGCTTTTGAATATTTTGATATTGCGAAATTTCTCTTTTTCAAAGAAAAGTTTCCAAATATTAAACATAGGAATATGCAATTCTTCAAATTTTATTGAAGTTCGGAAATTCAAAATTTATGCACTTTCTTATCTTGAAAATTTTGAAATACTAATTGAAAATATCTTAAACGTTTAAAGTCAAAATTATTTTTTAATTTCAATTAAATTTTCTTAAGGAAAAATATTTTTATCCAAATTTTCGAATATTAAATGAATTAAAATTCAAATTTTCGAATATTGTGTGTGCTGATTTGAATTTTTCAAATCCTGATATAAAGTAACGCAAAGCTTGTTTCAAAGTTCTTTTAAGAATAATGAGGTTCTTCATCTCTAAAATATCGTTGAATCTTAAATGATTCAAAATTTAGAATTTTGAATATTTTATGTGATTAAACTTTAATTATTAAAAATTTATGATTTAAAGTTTTGAATATTAAATAATCTAAGTTTAAAGTATTTGTAAATATATATTTTAATGATTATTTTTTTAAAAAATTTATTTAAAATTATTTAGTATAGAATAAAAATTTAAAATGGTTTTAATGTAAAATTTTTTATTATTAAGTTCCATACCAATAATTCACTGAATCGCAAGTGATTCGAAATATCGAATCTTGTGTTTATGTCCTTGATTTAAGAATTTCAAAACTTAATTTGTAAAAGCTGCTGAATTGCTTAACTTAAAATTTCAGCAAGAATAATTTTTTTAAATCTGCAACGTCAAATCCGTGAATCCTGATTCTTATGTCTGTCTTCGATTCGAATTTTTCTAATTTTAATTTCTAAAATATCTTTCAAACGCGAAATTCAAATTTTTAATAAAAAATATTTTTAACGGCTTAACTTTACTTATTAGTGAACCATAATTGATACAAAATTCTGAAAAAAACCATTCGTACACGTATCCCGATTTGAAGTTTTAGAATTCTAAAATAAGGAAACTATTAAACATTATAATTCAAAATTTGAATAAAAACAATTTCATAAGAATACACGTTCAGTTTTTCTAATCTTAAATGACTCGAAAATTTGTATTCTGTGTTTTTACCTTAACTATTCTTTCAAATCGAACAAAAATACTGCTAATATTTTTAATATTAATTCTTAAAAAACATTTAATAAGCTTGCAGCAATATTGTTTATAAATATATTGTGGTTGTTGTCGTGTCCAGCTAGGCTGGCAATATGGGGTGCGCTGCGTGTGTGCTCCACTTTTTCAACTAAACCATATTTAGGTGTGGAGTCCGACTTCCTCAGAACACATATGCCATAGGGACCCGTTTATAGGGTAGGCAACCCTTCACACCTCATTCATACAAGGAAAGGACAAAGACAGGATAGATAGAGAGAGAACAAAAGTACATCTATGCCCGAACCGGGATTCCAACCCAGGACCTCCCTATCCGTAGTCAGGGACTCGGACCACTAGACAGGGCGGGCGGTTATAAATATATTAGATATGTTTTATGATACCTATTGTAACAAGTTTATTCAACTAATGAATAAATCTAATCACACAACCAATGTATTTAATAATTATTAAATTTTGATACTCAAAATTGGATCTAATTGATCCAGCACTGCAATTCCCGCGTTTTATATAAATCGAAATTAAAATATCTTTTTTGTTAATAAATCGAATTCTTCTCTAAGTTTATTGAATCTCATTAAATGGTAAATAAGTTTTTATTGTGATTACTTTTTATTAACTTATTGATATCCATGTCAATTATTAAACTCCGTACTGAATTCCAGCAAAAACTTTTGTTCTATTTATAAAGGAGATAAAATAAAACAGGTTATCTACCTTCAGTATCGTTTTTCCTCTATTCTCCAATGAAAATTTTTTTATGTCATCACTAATTCTATTTATTTCCAAAATAGGCATTGTATCTCTTTGGCACGCTGCATTACTGCCATGGATATGAAAATTGTATAAATTAATTTATAATATTATCGAAGTAAAAAAAATAGAAATATTTCTTTATGCCAAACAATTTATTTATATATTCAGACAAATTGAAAAAAAGTAGATGTAAGTGTTTAAAAATATAAAAACTATAATTATAAGGCTAATCAGAATTACCAAACCAGAAAGAAATATTCTTCTTTTTTTAAAAAAAAGAATTATTACTATTATAGAATGTTATTTTCATGCAATTATTTTTCCAAAAACAATTATAAAGGTTATACATATACATATATTAATTATTTTGGCAATATTGGATTTGCGACGCCATTTGAGAATATTTTCTCAATTCTGAGAATTCTTATGTGTCTAAGAAAAATTATTTCATTATTTGCTCAAATTGTAGAACAATCATTTGTACCTACAATACTTTTTCAAACAGTAAAATATGTTGTCATAAAAAAGAGAATACAATTATTTTTTAAAAATTTTTTTATATTTAATTTATCTTATGTTCTAAGTTGGCAACAACATTTAAAAGTTTTATTACTCTAATTGTGTGATTAGATAATTCATATAAGCAAATTAATGGGAAATGTTTTAATGCAAAATTTTAACAGCAAAAGGCAATATTTAGATAAAAAGAATTTATTCTTACAGTAATAATAATATTATACATATAATATATTCATTTCAATTAATGGTAAAAAAGAAAAACAAAAAGCGATATGTATTATATTATACTGAAAACAGAATTTTTTCCTTAAATTTTTCAAGCATATTTATATATTTACAAATAACTGTTGACAGAATAATATTTCGCAAGAGTGTAAAAATGAAGAATATCAAAAATTAAATGTTCACGCATTATGAATGTTCGCACAAAATATTAGATAAGATAAGAAAATTTTAAAAAATGGAGAAGTTCTTTGAAAATTTATCTTTTATAACAAAAAAAACTTTTTTTTTAAAGTAGCGATCTCGATTAGTATATAAAAGCAAAGAATAAAGGAAATAAATAAAAAAATCAGAGAGAGGATATTGAAATGAATTCTTATAGAGGCTGATAATAAAGTATGAGTTATATTATACAGAACTCCAATATCAGAAGGTGATTGGTTTGGTTGGAAATGACCCGAGGCTTTTTAATTGTTCTGATTTTTGTCCCTAGTAATTTAGTAAAAGCAGACATAAAATCTTTTGGCATTTAACTGAAATTTAATAAATGTCTTCAGCTTGTTTGAGTTAAATGTGACCATTTTGATTAACTCTTTATAACTGATTATTTGCTAAATGGATTATCAGATTATGCTAAAATTGTTTTCGAGACTTAGTATATCACAGGAAATACAAAACTATATTTTCAACAGAATCAATTGCATAGTGTTCGCTGCACCTACCTAGATCAGTGCCGAGCTGGCAGACGAATGGTTAGCGCTCTTGCCTTCAGTTTAACAGTTCGTGGGTTCGAATCTCACCTTGGGTATTTATGTTTGTAGTGGTTCGGAATCCACTTTAAACCGTAAGTCCCGGTCTAATTAGCCCTCGAGTGCAAAAAATGACCGTTGAGTGACAAATAAACCAAACCAAACCTACCTGGATAAGCGAGATTGAAGTGATAAAGAAGAGCAGTAACATTTTGGATCTTGTCAGCAACACATATTCCTCACGCACCACAAGTGGCCAACTCCACTATAGGAGGTTTCCTGCCCTATAATAATATTTACTATTTGTGAATATTTGGTTTTGAGAGTTTTTCAGTTTTACATTTTATAAATAATGTAAAATTCTTCTGTGGTAAGCCACGCCAGAGCCATGTTAGTATGTGAGACCGATTTTGCTAGATTATCTGCGTTTTCACTTTATTATGTTGTTACTTATAACACTTGGACAGACCAAGCTCGTAATACCGATTGGTATGCAAATTTAAGTCAGTAGGGCGCGCATCTTTCATTTTTAACCAGAGTTTCATAAAGGTGAAAGTACGACTTTGCTCTAAATTCCTCCGATAGATGGCACTTTCAGAACATTTACTACCTCAATTTTGACATTGATCTGGAGGGGAGGAAATCTACTCCAGACCATTACACCCATTACACATTATGATGCAGCACTTTAGTTGTCGTGTGTCTCTTGCGACGTCTAAATACATTGAAATATTAATCATTTGTTGTTGTTGTTACTAATGACATTTGGACAAGCCAAGCTCGCTATGCCTTGGCTATGTGAATTTTAAGTCAATTGGGAGCGTCTTTCGTTTTAAATCAGAGCACCATAAAGGTGAAAGTACGACTTTTGCTCGTTAAATCCTCCGATAGATGGCAGCACCAGAGCATCCTCTCTTTCAATTTTGGCATTGATCTGAAGTGGAGGAAATCTGCTCCAGACCATTACATCCATGGTGATTGCTCAACGACCAATCAAAGGACTTTCGATTCCAAAGATTTAACGAGCACATATATCGCATGTACTCGGTGGGTCTTTGGCGGCATTGGGAATCGAACTCCACCCTTCTGGAACGATGGCCGATGCCCTAACCACTAGACTACCACGGTTATCATTTATTACAATGTATTTATAATCTGGAACCCAAATAATTTGAAGTGCTGTAAAGAATTTGGAAGCCTGCCATAAGTTGGGCTTTAAACGTAAAATTATGCTTTAAGATTTTTGATTACATTCCAGGGTCGTAAGAACAGGTTCATTATCAGTATATATTCAGTACATTATTATCAGAATATATTTTTTATCGTAATTGAGAGAGAAGCTCTTCTGATTGATTGACAGATTGCAAGCGCTTCTGCAGAAAAACTGAATTAATATCATTTACTGTGTGTCCACATGATCCATCTGTAGACCATCCAGTTTTGAATGTGATGTCATCTTTTTTTAGATTCATTTAATGCTATTTTATAGGGATGGGATGACAGTCTCTTGTCGAAATCATTAAAATATTGTATAATTTCTTGAGTTGGTAAAAGATTTAATCTGGAAATCGAAATCATCTAAACGTATAAGGAAGATGGTTAGAAATTGAATTTGAGGATACTCTCTCTTAAAACGAATGAAGTGTAAGACTGTAACGCTTTTCTGCTCTATTATATTCAACAGACGTGATACCTCTTCTCCAAAAAAGCTGTGAAATTATGAATAATATTTTGAGTTGAAGTTTTATCCCATAGAGAAATGTTTTAGACATAATCTGTTTGACATTTTTCACAAAATTGGGATTCAATAGAACCAGCATTTGCAATTTTTTGAAGAAGAATATTAGAAGTCGATCTATGTAGACCTGCAGATATTCTAAAAGCACAGATGTTTGTATTACTTCCAAAATCTTTATAAACTGAAGAATTTGTTAGGCAAAAAGTAGAGAAGACTTCAGACAGAAGATTTTTATAGTTAAATTAAACGATGTGATCTTGCATCCTAATTTTTATTAGAAATTTTTTAAATAATAAAAATCTATATTTTATCTTTTTTAAATATGTGATGCAAGGACAAAAATTTCAAGCTTTTGTAAAAATTAATCCTAAAAAATTTCAGTTTAAATTAACTTGTTCCTTATTAATATGTAAGGAACAAGCAGAAACAGCCTTTACGCCCGGATTAATAGATGGACGATTACTGAGTAAAAGAGCTTCTGATGAGATGGTTGATTATTGAGTAGATGATGTCTTTGAGTAAATGACAGCCAATTTATCCATCTCGAGTTACAATCTTGTTTGAAGTTTTTTGGAAATTTTTTCATCTTCTCCTTTAGTTTACTTTTCAGTTCATAGGACTAATTTTGAATACACTTTCCATTGCTGATTTTCAAAAATATATTGAAAGAGTTGACGTCATTTTGTTGAAACGCCAAAAGACAGTTTTTATCGCTTCGATGATACTTTCGGAGAATTGCTCGAAGATTTTTATACATTTGTCCTGCATTTGTCTTTTTTATCCTGACATTTGCATGTCAGAAAAGAGTGTTTATTTTGCATAGTTGACCATCTCCCTCCTGATAAAGATGTGATCCCTATGCCTTCTTCTTATCATTCGCATTGTATTTATATATATATATATATATATATATATATATATATATATATATATATATATATATATATATATATATATATATATATATATATATATATATGATCTTGATTCGACTATGGATATTCTTTCGGGGAGAAAATGGCAAACCCCCTATAAAAAGGGTGTCATCACACCTTCGCCCTTATTTCGCAGAATCTGATTAAATACTAAAGGGAAGAGAGACATCTAAAAAGTAACTTCGAATTTAGTCACATTTAAATTATTTTATTAATTTAAGTTTATTTATTAACAAAAATCTTGTGTAACTATCTATGGCACGCATAAAATTTCTAAGTTAAATTTTATTTTTAGTTTACTTAACAATATAAAAATATTTATAAATTACTTTTTCCTTGCTTTTCTTGTAAGCATTACGACATATAAATTTTGAAATAATTTTGCAAACTATTTTACAATACTTCGTGATTTTTCATTTTAAATATTTTTCAAACATAGAATATTAAAAAGAAATATAGATTGTAATAGTTAAAATAAGTTCCTTGTTTGCGGTTAAGAAAATAAGCATTCAGAATATAAATCCGTGCGTGCCCATATTCAGATTCAATAGGTATAAATTGTAATGGGGTTTCTGGTTTCTTCTATTTTAGAAAATATTTTATAATGATTTCATTGTAAATAAAATAGATATTTATATATAATTTTAGACATATCGAAAAACGTGGGAGTTTCGATCGAAAAATATTTTTGAATTAGGTCAAAAGCTCATTTTTAGAAGATTATTTATTAATGCATTTCATTATAGTCATTATTGTTATTTATTTTTACATACACCATTATTTATGCACATATAGCTGCAGCTGTTACATGAAACTAGATATTCTATGTTTTATCGAACAAGCAGCTAACTCGAAATTAGATAACCTCCCTTGATGCAAGTGGCTGCGAGAAGTTTCTCTTTTGTTCGCCACTATTTTTAAAATTCATTTGTCGTTAATTTGCAATATCTCGTGTGAGATATTCTTTTAAAATCAAATTATTAAAACTGATCTTAAGTTATTCTCTCATACGATAAATAATAATATAAATCAAATATGGAGGACATTTCCGATAGAGTGATTGTGAAAATAAAAAAAGAAACCTATCACAATTTTAAAAGTCTGACACATAAAGAGAACATTTTAAATATTTACTTGAAAATAATGTTCAAGTATTGTTTTCTTTCCTTCAGCGAAGTGAAAGCAAAAACAACTTCAACAAAGTACAAAGAACGAATAAAGATCTGTGTTCATCTCCTTTTAGAGTTTAGTGATTTCCTCTTTCATTATGCTTTTGTATTAAAATTAATAACAAAAAAGAAAAGTAATCACTAAATTTTGCACTCATTTTTTCTTCTGTCCCCGTCCCCTCTGATTACGGAAGGTTTTCCGTTTTGCAATTGAAAATTAATAGTCCAATGAATCTGGCAAACAAAATAATTATCACCTCTTTAAGGTCATTTTTACTTTGTTAAAAAACAGTTTCTAGAAATAATAGGGTTAAACATGGAAAGTTGAAACGCTTGGATTTAATTTCATAGATGGCCGAAAAAAAAATTTTTCGTTGAACTTTATGATGTCTCCTATTTTATGTATACTTTTATGCAATACTATTGAATTTTTTTTTTCCAGTACTTAATTAAAAAAATCTTGCAATGAAATGGCCAACGGAGGGCGTTGTAATCCGTTTTGCCCTCAGCTTTTACATCTGGAAGTGCTTGGGGTTTTCTCTTGAAAAGAGGCTGTGAAAAGTCCACATCTGCTTTTTGACTTTTGGCCATCTATGATCTCATGGATCTGGTCTAGTTCCTACTAGATCAGATGGGTATTAGTCCCACCACCACCGATTAAAACAATGTCGTTCATGTAGTTAAATTCGGATCGTTGAGCATGTGCAGAATTATATGCTCATAGTGCGTAGTCATGTGCGCTCTAGAAATTAAGCAGGCAATTTCGTCCGTGAGGATCCAATGACGTCATAGACAGTCATCAAATGATTGGCCCAGATCAATTGGCCAGTCATGCCAACAACACCCGGACCATCCACCATTTGCTCTCGTAGAATTAAGCCAAAGATTTTTAAAATTCTAAAGAAAGAGAGCTTTTTAAATATAGGCTTTATGTGATTCAGACAACATCAAGGTTCATAAGGTGGATTCATATTATGGAATGTGTACTTCAATCAACCTCCTTACTGAAATTTAAAAATCACACACCCAAATAATAGCCTCTTGCTGATTATCCTATGGTAAGCAAGTATTAGGTAAAACAATAGAAGACCGGAAAGATAGCAGTGAATCTTTACATTAGTTTGTACACTATTTGTAAAAAGCAGAAATTGGAAATTCCGGTGCAGAAATCAAGAGCAATGATTATTCAGAGTAAGGCAAAAAGTCCTTAAAATTTAATCCAAACTTTCTGAATGGCACCTCTTTAAAACATGTTAAAGCACTAAAATACATGGGAATAACTATTGACAACAAGATGCCGTTATATCAGTAACAGAAAATCTAATACTACTGAAAATAGTACATAGACTACGTTCAATGATCCGGGCAAAATTGTTGGTTTAAAAAGGCAAAAATCAACAAACTAATTTACAAAACCATCGTAGAAAAAATTGCCACATATTGGTTCAAGTGCTCATCATGGTATTATCAACCTATAGTTCGAAAAATAAGACATTTAGAGAATCTACAAAGGCAATTCCTTTTACTTATCTCTAGATATTTTAAGACTACATCAATATTATCTCTTCAAGAGTTACCATTCTGTGTACCCGACCTGTGAGCTTGTTTTCAGAGACATCTGGATACTAACGGACGAGCCGTAGCCTCTATACAGCACCTGTCTCATTGTACGACCATTGGGGATGAAGACAAGTTTGAATATTTTAGACCTTGTGACATGACTTTCTACTAAACACTCTATATATTCTATATATTTTCTACTAAACACTCTATATATTTTTATATGTCTTTATATTTATGAGGTAAAAAAACTGGGTTGCCAGAAACATAAGAATATAGAAGAATCATCCAAAAAATCACCAAACTTAGAATTTGGCATTCTGGATTATATTGCATCTGTGCCGTTTATAGTGGATTCCGGGCCGTTACAAACATCCAAACCCGAGGTGAGACGTGAACCTGAAAACTGTTGAAATCCAGAGCTCTAACATTTTGGCTACCAACTCGACTTTAAATAAATTGGGAACTTCAACTGACGAGGTTAATAGAAAGACAAGAAAATTCTCTTAATAATGGTATCGTATAATGCGGCAAAATAGCATTATTATTTAACTTTAATATCTTCAAATTATATACTTCCCAAAATTTACGATATTTTAAACTAAAACATTTTTTATTAGATTAATATTTTTAATGTCCATTAAAATGTGGTGAGAAAATAGAAAATCCTAAGGCTAATAGATTGTCAGTACTTTTTCAGCAATATATATTCCACCTATAAATAAACATCAAAGTATCTTCAAAATAGTGTCATGATCTTGAAGATACTTTGATGCCGTGTTAATAGATTAATATATTTATTCATTACAGATTATTTAACTGTTTTAAGCTGGAGCAAGATTCATCATTTTACAGTAGTCCATATCTTCCTAAAAGATTTATAGTAAATTACACGAAGTTTTTTATTTTTTTTAATTTGCTTTTAACAAATACATGAATAAATAGACTTCTAATCAATCGAAGCCTGATCAAATGTACGTTTAAAATCGATTATTTTGCTTCAGCATTATTCTTTTCAATTTTAGCAAAGATTTAAACAATTGCGCCTTCATTATAGATTTATTACTGAAAATCGAATATTGTTGTTGGTGTTGGCAGTAAAAATTACGGTGAATTTCTTAAGCATAGCTTAATGTTTTCATGCATATTCTATGATGCATATTTTCAGAATTTTATTCTTTTAACCGAAATAAATTTGGGATATTATATTATTGGCAATATTGTATGAGATATCTTTTGAAATGCTATCCGTTTTCCCTTCATCATTTTATTATCCGTTCTAGGCTTTATTTTATTAAATATGAATGTCGTTAAGATTATTTTTGTATAAGCCTTCATTTTAGAATTATTTTACACTGAAGTTAGTCATTACTCAGTAATTTCTGAGTAATATAAGAAATATAGACATATATACATTCAAACAGAATGTTAAATGACAGAAAAATAGGACAGCATAAACGCTAATAAAGGATTCGTGATTGAACTCATTTAGAAATTTCAAATTGATATTCACTAAACTTGTCAAAAAATCAATAAGAAATAGCATTATATACTTATTCATTACAGAATTATTATAAATTTATTTCAGCAATTTCTTCGTGTGGAATGTAGGTATAGGCGATAACGAATTCAAAATTTCAAATTCATTTTCACTAAACTTGTTAAAAAATCATTAAGAAATAACATTATGTATTTATTCATCACAGAATTATTATAAATTTATATCAGCAATTTCTTCGCGTGGAATGTAGGTATGGTGATAACGAATTCAAAATTTCAAATTCATATTCACTAAACTTGTCAAAAAATCATTAAGAAAAATAGCAATATATACTTATTCATTACAGAATTATTATAAAATTATTTCAGCAATTTCTTCGCTTGGAATGTAGGTATAGGCGATAACGAATTCAAAATTTCAAATTCATTTTCACTAAACTTGTTAAAAAATCATTAAGAAATAACATTATGTATTTATTCATTACAGAATTATTATAAATTTATATCAGCAATTTCTTCGCGTGGAATGTAGGTATGGCGATAACGAATTAAAAATTTCAAATTCATATTCACTAAACTTGTCAAAAAATCATTAAGAAATAACATTATGTATTTATTCATTACAGAATAATTATAAATTTATATCAGCAATTTCTTCGCGTGGAATGTAGGTATGGCGATAACGAATTAAAAATTTCAAATTCATATTCACTAAACTTGTCAAAAAATCATTAAGAAATAACATTATGTATTTATTCATTACAGAATTATTATAGATTTATATCAGCAATTTCTTCGCGTGGAATGTAGGTATGGCGATAACGAATTAAAAATTTCAAATTCATATTCACTAAACTTGTCAAAAAATCATTAAGAAAAATAGCATTATATACTTATTCATTACAGAATTATTATAGATTTATTTCAGCAATTTCTTCACGTGGAATGTAGGTATGGCGATAACGAGATCAAAATTTCAAATTCATTTTCACTAAACTTGTCAAAAAATCATTAAGAAATAACATTATGTATTTACTCATTACAGAATTATTATAGATTTATATCAGCAATTTCTTCGCGTGGAATGTAGGTATGGCGATAACGAATTCAAAATTTCAAATTCATATTCACTAAACTTGTTAAAAAATCCTTAAGAAGTAACATTATATATACTTATTCTTTACAGAATTATTATAAATTTATACCAGCAATTTCTTCGCGTGGAATGTAGGTATAGGCGATAACGAATACTCATTTTCTAAAAAGATGAGGAATGTCGGATGAAAAATAATAACTATAATATGACAAAGGATTCATAATGGTATTAAACCCCAGCGGAAATTAGGTGTCATCTTCACCAAATTCTGTAAAAGTGGGCCACTTTGCCCAACGAGACAGACCTCGCCCTGAAGACCAAGTCCATAATCCTATTAGGAACGTCACGCGTCAAAAGGCAGAAATAGTGAAGCAATAAAACGTTCCAACACACAATCATCACCGACATTGTCCGGAACAAAGGATCCGCGTCGTTTTCCCCTCATCCCTCTGGAAAAACAATAGCAAGCGGGTGACAATGATGTGTGCCTCGCAACCGGGAGCGGGGTTAGCCTGTCTCGGACATTGTTTCTGAGCAATCACAGTTATCTGGAATAGGTTAATCGAATTTAATTTATGAGGAAGAGAACACCTAACGTTGTAGGGATAATAAGCTTGAACCTGTGTCCTGATAACATCTTAAGTGTTTGTTTACTGACTGCATATCTCGGGTATCGTGTATAACACATGTTTGGCTTAAGCGTTGCCAAAGATTATAGTAGCAATATTGCTTGGCGGCGTATCATCACTCTGTTGAATTAAGCCAGCTGTCGATTTAGGAATTATGAGATCATTTTCTTATCATCATCCTTTGAATATAATATTCAACATCGTTTCCTGATAACATCTTAAGTGTTGTGTTTACTAACTGCATATCTCGGGTATCGTGTATAACACATGTTGGCTTAACCGTTGTCCAAAGATTTATAGTAGCAATATTGCTTAGTGGCGTATCATCACTCTGTTGAATTAAGCCAGCTGTCGATTTAGAAATTATGAGATCATTTTCTTACATCATCCCTTGAATATAATATTCAGCATGTTTCCTGATAACATCTTAAGTGTTGTTTACTGACTGCATATCTCGAGTATTGTGTATAAACATTGGCTTAAGCGTTGTCCAAAGATTATGGTAGCAATATTGCTTAGTGGCGTATCATCACTCTGTTGAATTAAGCCAGCTGTCGATTTAGAAATTATGAGATCATTTTCTTACATCATCCCTTGAATATAATATTCAGTGATGTTTTCAAGTCCCACATGGAGGGCTCACCGTGATGTTGGGGTAGGTCACCGCACTTCGGAGTTTAAGGTCGCGAAGATTCGAGTCCAACCACTGTTAACAACGGGGGGTGTATGTTTCGTTTTTTGTATCTGCATGCATGCAAAATTTCCGAGCACCTCAGTTAGGTGCTCGGAAATTTTCTGAATATTTCTTTGCAACTCTTGAATATATGCCCCGCTTTTTTATTAAAAGTTATCTATAAAGGCATTTGTGAGTTATATTAAAATGTCTTACAGCGGCAATTACACTGTCCATTAAGCTGTGACAAAGTTCTGTATTGAGATATACAATATTACATAAAGATTGGGATTGCACAGTTTTATAACAAAATGAAATATCATTTTAATATTTATTTATTCACTAAAAATGTGATTTAATGAAATGTAAGTAATATAAAATATTTTAATTATGAGTAAAATTTGGTAAATAAAAAAACATTAAATGCTCTTTAAAAATTATGTGCTTACAAATTAGTGTCATCGTAGCTTTTAAGCCGAACAAATTTTAAATAAAAAAAAAGATTCTATAGTGTGATTAGAAAATTTATTTTTCTAATTATAAGTAAATATTCCATAATTAGAAAAAATCTAATTGTAGGTTACGCGCGCTAACTCTTCTTAAATTTTTGAAGCAAAATTGACTGCGATGATGCTAACACATAAGTGCGAAAATTATTTTCTGAGTTAGATTATTTAGCTTTTATAATCAATTTTCTCATAAAATTTAAAGAAATCGAGGAAGAAATTCAACACCTTACAATCAAAAAATAATTTGGAAATACAATACAGGAAAATTATTATTTCGAATATCCATTATATATACAAAATTTAGTTTAAAATTACAATTAATTATATTCGGGTAATAAAAATGAAAAATTCTATTTAAAAATTTCAAGTTTCTTCTTCTTCTTCAATAAATCTTCAATAAGTTTTTTCTAAGAAATGAATACAGAACTCTATCTTGTTTTCATATCACAATCCATATTATAAATAGATACCATTGAAAATTTTTGAAGTACCTCTTTTTGTGGCTTTCATAACGGGAGCGTACCACTCTGTTTCAGAAGACAATTTTACTATAATTCGCATAAAATTTCACTTTTAGGATTAAAAAGCTACTAGAGCTTAAAAAAATTCTCTATTGGGGCTTATAAAAAAACACTTAAAATCTTTTATCAAAACATGAATATAAATAAATATTCTCAAGTAGGTTTCGGTACATGACGTGAAAATTGATAATTTCCCACACAATTATCACTTAAAAAATCCCTATGTATATAGACCCATACAATAAAAGATATAATTATTATTTAAAAAGAAAAAAACTCATTCTACTTGCATAAGAAAAGTATTCTAAAACGTAAGAGCTACTATCCATAATCGACTTGGCAGATCTGAATACCCTTCAAGTGACATAAGCACGTGAGGTTATAAATTCTTAAAAAGTAAATTTTCATCAATACTTTTTTATTTCATCATGAAAATCTGTGTGTGTGAAAGAGAGAGTGAGTGAGAGAGAGAAAGAGAGATATCAACTTTATAACACACTCTTTATCTCCATCACAGACACTTATAAGTAAAACTTTTTTTTCCAACGGTGGGCACTTGAGGGTTGAACCCTATGCCACTACAAGGCCAGAAACTGCTACTCATTTGTCGTTACCCAGCGGGCACCTGTGAACCAAGTCACGGAGGCGAGTAGCGTTACCCGCGTCATACCACCACAAACGCGTTTACAGGGTGGGCTACATTCATACATCATCACGGAAGAAAGGATAGAGAAACACAGATAGAACAGAGAAAGAAGGTAACATCCATGCCTGAACCGGGATTCGAACCCAGGACCCACAGCTCAGGAGTCAAGAGCGCTAACCACTCAGCCATCTGTCGGCTTATAAGTAAAACTGCATTAAAATATCTAAAATAACGTTATGCTGGTATGCGAAAATATGTATATTCATACATTTTACATATCAAATTAACTTGCATTTCAAATACCAGAAAAGTCTGAACAAATTTCACAATTTTAAATAAATTTTATATGATGTAAGGACGAGAAATTTGGAGAAATAAATAAAAATGAGTGGCCTATACTAAATGATGCCCTCAGTTTCTCGCCAATTTGTCGCAATATTGTTAAGAATGTTGATTTATTTCTGGCAACATTAGAATATTTGGCGCCATCTTGTTTTTCCAAACATGCACGGAAACATATTTGGCTATAGAAAATCGTAAATTTTCGCCAAAGGGCATCCTAAAGTATATTTTTCCAAAATTAAATATGTGATGAGGATAAAAATAGATATCGCTGTGTTATTTTTATGTTCGTAGAGAGTAAATGTTATATTTTCTTAATTTTTTGTTATTTTTCAGATTACACATGCGTATGTGTTTGTGTGTTACCGTAAAAAAACTGGACATTTAATTATACATTACCACCGTGTTTGTAGACAAACGCTGAGATACACAGTGGTGGTGGTGGAACTAATCCCCATCTGGTCTAGTGGAACTAGGTCAGGTCCATGAGATCATAGATAGCCAAAAAGTCCAAAAGCAGAAGTGGACTTTTCGCAGCCTCTTCAGGAGAAAACCCCAAGCACTTCAAGATGTGTTGCGCGCAAAACGGAACATTGTCGCACTTGGGGCATGATGGGTATATTCTTTCACCGTCCTCAAAGATCATACACTTCAAGTGGCCAGTAGAAAGTCGAGAGAGTGTCGTCTGATGTAATCTGGAGCCCTTAAATGTTGTGGCGGCTCCAGGATGTCTTTGGAAGTACCAAGTGTGATCAGGAAGGTCAGCTCTGGTTTTAGAAGTGAGTTGTTTAGTAATGGAAGAGATTTCTGATTAGTGCCATGAGATCTTCGGGGTTCAAAGGATTACTGGTGGAAGCCTTTGCAAGGTCTTCGGCTACTTCATTCCCAGGCAGACCAACATGCGGGTACCCACTGTAGGTGGATTGGGTGTTGAACTGAAAGACTTTTCAACAAGAGTAGAATACTTCTACTAGTACTGTCGTCGATGGATTGCCAATTGAAAAGGTGCTAGATCGAGGGATCGACTGTGACTCATAGCCAGTAGAAAGTCGAGAGAGTGTCGTCTCGATGTACTCTGGAGGCCCTTAAATTTTGTGGCGGGTCCAGGATGTCTTTGGAGAAGTACCAAGTGTGATCAGGAAGGTCAGCTCTGGTTTTAGAAGTGAGAGTTGTTTAGTAATGGAAGAGATTTCTGATTAGTGCCATGCGATCTTCGGGGTTCAAAGGATTACTGGTGGAAGCCTTTGCAAGGTCTTCGGCTACTTCATTCCCAGGCAGACCAACATGCGAGGGTACCCACTGGAGGTGGATTGGGTGTTGAACTGAAATACTTTTCAACAAGAGTAGAATACTTCTACTAGTACTGTCGTCGATGGATTGCCAATTGAAAAGGTGCTAGATCGAGGATCGACTGTGACTCATAGCCAGCAGAGAAAGTCGAGAGAGTGTCGTCTGATGTACTCTGGAGCCCTTAAATGTTCTGCGGCTCCAGGATGTCTTTGGTAGTACCAAGGGTGAGCAGGAGTGTCAGCCAAGGGTTTTAGAACTAAGTTGTTTAGTAATGGAAGAGATCTCTGATGGGGTTGGTGCCATGCGATGTTCCGGGTTCAAAGAATTACTTGGCGGCAGCCTTTGCAAGGTCGTCGGCTACTTCATTCCCAGGCAAAGATACACAGTAGATAGTCAAAACGAGAAGCCGATTATTTTACCACTAAATGGAAGTGAAAAGTAAGAGCCATATGTGAAAATTTAATAGCACTTTAAATTCGTTGCAGTAGATATCTTAATTAGCATAATGTATAACACACAATCATGCTCTAATTTATACATTTACATTGTCTCTATTTTTCTTATTTAGAATGCAGTGTGTTCATTTTTAACTCGCACAATTTACTTAAAGTTATATTTTTTCTTATTTTTATTTGTATGATTTGTTTTATTAAATGAAGTTTGGAGTTAAGAACACAACAGAATATTTTTATTCAACGTGAAGAGCTGATAGAAAATATTATCAATCACCAAAAAATATCTACAAAATCGAAAGTTACAGATTTCGGTCTTTTTATGGTAACATATACACAATGTCCCAACGTTGTATTGAATAGAGGACTGATAGATTGATTTCCTCGCTGCATTATTACTTAAAATCACTTGGCCGTTGGCTATACTTAATGGTTTCCAGAAGGTAAAAGTACAAAAGGCAGCTGAAAACTTAATGCAATACAAATAACATTGCAGCTACATTAGAATTGACAATATTTTGTATATTTTTATGAAGTATAACTATCACCTTTATTTAATTTCAATTGGTCAGGGCTCACTTAAACTGTAGGTCCCGATACCCAACCCTCAAGTGCAACAAGTGGCCATAGAGTGTTAAACAAAAGCTATAACTGTAAAAGTATGGGACCTCCAGATTATACCGTGGGCGACCCATTTTTCGTTACTTTGTGTATATGCGGAAAAATATTTGTCATAAATTTATGCTCTACTGTTGTTGTTGTTGTTGTTGTCGTGTGCTAGCTAGGCTGACAATATGGGGTGCGCTGCTCCACTTTTTCAACTGAACCATTTGAATTATTTTGGTGTGGAGTCCGACTTCTTCAGTGCACACATGCCATAGGGACCCGTTTATAGGGTAGGCAACCATTCACACCTCATTCATACAAGGAAGGGACAAAGGCAGGATAGATGGAGAGAGAAAAGTACACCCATGCCCGAACTGGGATTCGAACCCAGGATCTCCCTACTCGTAGTCAGGGATTCTGACCACTAGACAGTGAGGGCGGCATGCTATACTGTTGAATATTTAAATAGATTCAGTATTAAAACCATATGATGGAAATTCGTTAGGACTATTCTAGAAAACTTTTCTCGGACAGAATATAACTTATGATAGATTGTTGTCTGCGGATATACATCCAAAATACAAAAAAAGAATCACAAATGTTTTAAAAGACGGTAACATTACTTAATACATTTTTATTTTCTGAAAGAATTTAACTTTTAATTTAACTCTTCAAATTAGAGAACAGCTGAATAAAATAATTGCCCTGTTACAGTATTAGAGCAGTCTTTGAATAATGTGGGATCTCATTCTAAAAGATTGTAAATAATTAAGATTTCCAGAAACGGGAAAGAAAAATCTGTAATTACTGTCGTAAATTTTCCATAAACAGGTATCGTATATTGTTTTAAAAGGTTTACGTTTAAAATGGTTTATATTTTATAAACTAAAAAAAAAATCATAACTTATTGACAAAGTTCTAAATTCCAATCGTTTATATTTGGCGGGAATTACTTAGCAATAATATCGGTGATCGATTGTTGTAAAAGTATAATGTAATAGTACCTTTTTTCTCAATGAAACAAAACTGAATTTTGCTGCATTTGGCTGGTTTTTTTTTTTCCCTTAAGTTATTTGTAACCGTAATGCTCATTTTAGCCGACAAAATTATCACCAAGCCATCTTTTGAGCAATTTGGGCTCTCCGTGGCTGAGTGGTCAAACGCATCACTCCAAGCTATTGTTTAAGAGCGTAGGAGTGTGGGTTTGATTCCCACCGTGGCCCTGGGTGTTTTCTTCGTTATCTTCTGTGGTTGTACTTCTGTCATTGTGCTATTTGTCCTATTATCGACGAAGACTTACAAACGGAACTGAAGAATCAAGCATACAAGTTTGAATATATGTAATGTAATAAATAAATTTGCTGCAATTAACTTTAGCTTTTTTTAGCATTTAGCTTGTTTAATATTGTTTATCACCTTTTAGTCAATTTTTGCACAAAAAAATCAATTGGTATTTTAGATTGAAAATAAAATTTTGAGCTAATAAATATCTACGTTATATTATTTTCGCTACTCCGCAAAAAACATGCTATTTTTTAGGATCATAAACTGATAATAATGGAAAAGTACCAAAATAACTATGTAATAACCTATTTATGTTATACTAATGTAACAAAAATGGAAAATAATTTATTAAAATATGTTTTTCAAGAACACAATTTCTGTTTTTGTTTCGTATTTAAACTAATTCAATTTAGCAAAATATATTGAACAATAATGTCAGTCTAAAGTAAGATTTATATATTTCAATATCAATATTTATTGACAACTTGCTGTCAGGGAAGGACTAAGATTTGTGAATTTCGAAATCTTGTTAAAAGCATAAAGGCGCTATACCTAATTTCTATTTAATCCTTTATCTTTTATAGGCACTGAAAGTTAATTTACAGAAACATATTCAGAACTATAAAATTTGGTCGATTTTTTTAATAAGCGAAAATAAGAAAAAATTTAACTATTAAAATTCACATTGATAAATATATGTATATTAACATATCAAAAGAATACAATTTCGCTAATTCTAGATGTTTTGATCTAGTTTACGTTTCAATCCAATTTTTGTTTAAATATATATATATATAATAGAGATAAAGAATTAAAATTTAAATGTCTTTTCTTAATTTCATCTGCAACAGGAAATAAATTGGAATAGGAATCACTTCCTGTCATTCATTTTGTCTCATGCATCAAATTGCTAATATTTACATAAATATATATGATTCTTTCAATCAATGAATATCATTTTTGTACTCCATTCAAACTACAAATGTAACACCTTGATCTCTTCCTTTGTTTGTGTTTTCTAATAATATGCATCTAAATATCTTTGTTCTATTGGCACAACAAGACACATTTCTCAGTATTTTGAATCGTCGCTATCAATGCTGTTTTAAAGATAATATCTGATATCGTAAATTCAAGTAGAGATCCGATAATGTCACCTGTTTTGTCAAACGAGAATTGATCTATAAGACATTTATCAGTGAGAAGTTTAGATCTCTTTTGAGATTTTTCTTGAAATAAACTTATCACGTTTTACAATAAGCTCAAACAAAGAATAGGTAGTCGAGATTATCTTTACAAATGGTGTTCTATTTCACAGCTCCTCAGAATTTTTTCATTATATGCTCATTTAAATTGAAAAGGCACGCTTTTCCTCTAATGATACTCATCTGAGTTTACTTCTGTATTTGATCGACGTTTTCGAAAAGCGCTCGTTTGTTCTAGATTTTGCGTAGGTTTATTTTCCTGCCTGTGATCAAGTCACGTATCGCACCTTTTGTGCATGCAGAAGTTGGATTTTAAATTTAGAAATAAATGCTTTCATTTCGAAATCGTTTTGATCGACTTCTCAAATAGACAAAAAATATTCTATTAAGAATTTTTTTTATTGAAATACTGTGCATTGATTTAATTGAACATTTTATTGAAACAATATGTTCAATGAACTAAAATGGAAAGTGTCTTCATTTATACTGAAAGATAAAAAAATATTAATTAAATACTCGTTAATGAGAATATGATTTCAACTCAGAAATATAAAGTTAATAAATGCACGCTTTATGCTTCTTTCTGACTAAATCACTCATATATAATACTGAAAAGAAATAATTTAAATAATTCTCTGATGTATTTCATCGCTTAAAGAATTTTGAGCTTGCAGTTTTAGATACCTACAAAGGACAATTTAAATGCTGCAGAATAATAATAATTATTTTTTTACAATGGTGGGCACATTTGAATAGCTAAGCCTTCGCCACAACAAGGCCGGAAACTGCTACTCATTTGTCGTTACCCAGCGGGCACCTGTAAACCAAGTCACGGTGGCGAGTAGCGTTGCCCGCGCCATACCACCACAAACCCGTTTATAGGATCGGGCCACATTCATACATCATCACAGAAGATAGGACAGAGAAACACAGAGAGATAGTAACATCCATGCCGGAACCGGGATACGAACCCGGGACCCACAGCTCAAGAGTCAGGAACGCTAACCACTCTGCCATTGGTCGGCATCCAGAATAATTATAATATGAACAAAACAGTATCCTTTATAAGTTCATTGTTTTAAAATTAAAGTATAAACAAAATGGATGTATCTTAACTATATTATTTACAATATAAATTTAATTGCTCTTTATTCAATAACTTATTTCATTTTGAAAATGTCATGATTATTAAAAAACTTGGAAATTCTTGATTATCCGATGCAGAATATTATGGAATGGAACTGCATTATAAAATCCATTAGAATAAGTAGAATGCGTTTGATCAAAAGGAGCAAATGTAGAAATGTTACTATACAGTTTAACATTTCAATGAACAGAAGTAAGAGACTTACTTTAAGAAATATTTTATTTATTAAAAACAGAAGCATGACTTAATTTAAGCTTGAATACTGAGATTAAAAACAAATGAGTTTAAGATTGAATACTAGGATTAAAAACAAAAGAAATAATTGAAAAATTAGAAAGTTAATGCATTATTAGTGTCTAATTTTGGATAGGTGTAACAGTTAATAGTTCGTTTAATAATTAATGTTTACGAACCAAATTTCAATAAAATAAAAATAGGGATTGTGTTTTAAAGCTAATATTGTGAGAGACATATAAAGTCTCTTTCTACATTTTTTATGTTTAAACTATTATTCGCGGCCGACCGATGGCTGAGTGGTTAGCGCTCCTGACTCCTGATCTGTGGGTCCTGGGTTCGAATCCCGGTTCGGGCATGGATGTTACCTTCTTTCTCTGTTCTCTCTGTGTTTCTCTATCCTTTCTTCCGTGATGATGTATGAATGTGGCCCACCTGTAAACGGGTTTGTGGTGGTATGACGCGGGTAACGCTACTCGCCTCCGTGACTTGGTTCACAGGTGCCCGATGGGTAACGACAAATGAGTAGCAGTTACTGGCCTTGTTGTGGCATAGGCTGAGTCACCCAAGTGTGCCCGCAGTCAAAGATTTGTCACGAAAAAAAGAAAAACATTTTTACAAATGCAAAATATATCTTTCACTTGGACCAAATACATTTTTTTGTAGAGTATAATTTGGAAATAATCTTTTTTTGATTATTCCCGTCGACGTTTGACAACAAGAAGAATACGAGGGTCACTCTGAAATTCAAACTGAATTCGGGCGACACTGGCAAGGGGTTAATTTCTCGTGAAGTACCAATTAAAACAGTATGAATTATCTACTAAACATAGAATACAAAAATCTACGTAATGGAACTTTTCATAAATTCGAAATTTTTGTTCGTGATATATATATATATATATATATATATATATATATATATATATATATATATATATATATATATATATATATATATATATATATATATGTTGTTGTTGTTGCTTATCCTCCATGTCTGACGGAGTCGAACTAGATCCACGAGTTCGTTGACTGTAAGGAAGTCGAAGACTAAAAGAGGATTGCTAAAGAGATCCTCCCTAGAGAGACCCATGCAATCCAAAAAATGCTCAGGAGAAGCCTGATGATTTTGGCACTTGGTGCAGGTGACGAAAGTTCTCCTGCCCTCGTTGAAAGTGAGGCACTTAACATGACGCTAGCAAGTCTTGAGAGAACAGTCCGGGTACGTCTGTCACACGGGAGGTCAAGGGACAAACCCGGTTTTGATCCCTTGTACCAATTATGAGTGGGGGGTGTTTTCCACTCCTCCGAGATTTTTGATTTTTCCCGGGAGTATAACTCCAGAAGAGTAAGTGTGGAAGAGGGAGTATTTGAAATCCTGCAACCCTCCTTAGCAAGATTATCAGCCATTTCATTCCCGTGGAGATTCACATGTGAAGGTATCCATTGCAAGTGAACATCATGATTAAGTGAAATGAGTTTTAATTTAAGCAGAATAGAGTTGCTGATCTTGTCGCCTACAAGAAGCCAATTACTAAGATGGTGGAGATATATATATATATATACTTTACTAATAAAACCTATATAAACCTATACTTTGTGCTAAGTAATATATATATATATATATTACTTAGCACAAAATGCCTTTTTTTATTATTAAGGATTTTGATTAACGTAAAGATAAACATAAAATTTAATACTTCATTTTTCAGTTTTTACCGTAAAATGAAAAGTTGAAGAATGCAACTTTGAAGAAATTCTAAATATATTAACTCCTCGTGTGTACAAATTTTGCATTTAAATATTCTAAATCATTCATCTTTTGTTATTAAGAATACATAAATGATATTTTTGTAGACATTTTATTACTAATATATAATAAAAAAGCTTAAGATATTACATCATTTGGAACTGAACTAAAAAGCTTAATGAATTTCCATTTTTTAATTAAGGCTTTATTATGAAAATATTGATACATAATAAAAATCCATCGTGATGTACGGATTTTTTCATTTATTATAAGTGTTTTTTATTATTATTCGGACATACGCCTTAGATATCAATATTAAAAAACAAATAACGCAATTGTTTTCAAATTCCGCCATTTGATTCCCGTAACTTTTGTATTGATTCTAAACGACTTTTTTTTGATTCTAAATTAATGAAATTCGAACGTTTTTTTTGTGTTTTTAGACTGCGTGCTACGTTTTAATGATGTCATACATTCGTTGCAAAGTGTGTCCAACCATAAACCTATACTTAAAATATTTAAGCATGATCCTCCATTGTTTTGTGGCTCCTCATCATTTTTTTTATTTAGTATCATAAACAAGATCATCGTGATGTTTTTTCTTTTTTCAAGATCCTTATCGCCAGACTTAACATCCGATGTTTCACGATTCAGTTTATGACTCGATAAAAACCTATTTACTGTACTTTAAAATGCTATTTTGTATCATTCATTCACGTTTTCCTTTCTCCAAGAGATTTAACTGCTTGCAGAATTTAAAAATCATATTCATTGTGATGAAGTACTTATTGTTAAGAGAAAATCGTCCAAAAAATATAGTTTGAAAAATGTATCAGTTTATTCAAATTATTATGAAAATGGCAGTAAAATTTCGTTAAGATTTAAAATGAAAAAAATTACTTTGAGTATTTTCTGCGCAGTGTCCTGAATTTTTCGCTTTTGTAGCTTTTAATCTCTTATTACAGTAATTTAAGTAGATTATGCAATATATATATATATATATATATATATATATATATATATATATATTATAATTGAAGCACTTATATATTCTGTGCTTGGTATATATTATTAACAACTTAAAATTCCTAAAGTGGTTTTGAAATTGTAACAATATTTCAGATTGTGGCGTAAGATGTAAGAAATGTATTAATTTAATGTACATTTCTTATAATTTGTGTTATTATCTAAAATATTCAATTGTTACAATTCATTTTAGAATACTATATTTTTTTAATATATTTAAATTATTATTTATTATACAACTTCTGTCAAAGTAGTGATTTAATAATTTTTAATTTTAAAAGATTTTTAAGGAAAACATTTCATACAAATGAAGACTTTAAGACTGGCCTGTCTGCATCACATGAGCAATGTCCACCGCACAAACCAAAGCATTGGAAGTTATGTTGGATCTGACTCCCTTAGACATCTTCATCTGCAGTACTGCCAGAATGAAGTTACAAAAGCAATGGTACGACCAGCATGTTGCCAAAGGGCCCAGGGATATTACCGGGAAAATTCAAGATCCTACTTTCCTGATGCCCTCGGACATCATGGAAAAGTCATACATGCTTGAAAGGACATTTGAAATAGTTTTTCCAACTAGAGACGAATGGGATAACAGCTTGTTCGAAACTAAAACAGGAGATCTAATTTGGTACACAGATGGATCACTGAAAAACAGCCTCTCACGACTGGGAGTATGTGGCGTGTCACCAAGAACCAACCTATCTGTAAGCCCTGGGCGACATGCAACGGTCTTCCAGGCAGAAGGTTTAGCCATTATCCACTGTCTGCGACTAAATATGAGGAAGGGCTACCACGGTAAGCGGATTCTCATTTTTAGAGACAGTCAAGCCGCTTTAAAAGCGCTCAGTTCTTTCGGAATCAAATCTAAAATGATTTTGGAATGTAGAAACCTTCTTACAGAACTGACAGTTATAAACAAGGTGATCCTTGTATGGGTGCCAGGGCACAAAGGTATCGAAAGTAAAGAAAGGGCTGATGAACTTCCTAAACAAGGATCGTCTTTTGATCAAATCGGTGTAGAACCTTTTTGTGGGATCAATTTGAAGACCGCAAAAACCAATGTTCTTATATGGGAAAAACGGAAGATGTATGAAGCTTGGCTCAACACTCCTGGTCAAACCCACGCTAAATGTATGATCTGTGGATCATCAGCGAGGATTGCCGCTGAAATTCTTAGATGCTCTAGGCAAAAGATGCGTTTAATCGTAGGCTTCATAACTGGGCACTACTATTTCAGAAAACACCTAAATAAAATGGGACTGTTTCAGCAAGACCCTAGCTGCAGGAAATGTCATACGCAAAAGGAAACGGCCAAGCATATCATTTACGAATGCGAGGCTCTTGCCCTCCCTAGATTAACTTCTTTAGGAATCATCCGTACTAGAGAGTTACACCTAGACTCCATTAAATGGTTATCGGACTTTATTAATAAAGTGGGTGACCCGAGCAACTGGAACTAGGAAACATTGGGTTTGGAGTTAATAGTACAAAATGCTGATAAAAGCAGAGGTGCCAATGACATACAAACCCAACTCTAAGAAGAAGAAGAAAAGAAGATTGACCTTCATATTGCAGTCCTTTCAAAAAATTCAAAAGGAAAAAAAATGTCCAAAATAGGAATAAAATAAATGAATGTTTAACGGATATAAGTGTAAATAGTATTTGTCACATAAATTGCAACATATTTTACTTAAATATGTACTTTAAAATATGCTAAATTTCTCAAGAATGGTACTACAGAGGGTATTAACACATTTTTAGAACGATTTCGGAGCTATTTAATTAATGCTTAAAATGTAAAGACTATTTTTTAAATGTTTGATTTGATAGCCCTTTTCTGGACTCTAAGTCTGCATCGTGATTTCCATGATAAAAGAGCTTTTCGTGAAATTCCCAGGTGTATTGCTTTCCATTCCTCTTCCACTACTTTCAAGAATCCATCTATCGTAGTGGATTTGCGTTTAGAAAGATATCTTTTTAACAGACCAAAGGCACAATAGTCCATAGTTGAAATGTCAGGGAACTTCGGAGAAATATGTTGGAAACCTATATATGCAATACCTGTATTAGTCATCAATTTTTCAAGGAATGCAATGGTAGTTTTCGAAGTATGACTTGTAGCTTTGTCTTGATGAAATTTCACTCTTTGAAAGTCATTGGGATAAAGAAGTGGAATTTCTTCTGTAAATATTAGACATAAAACCTTCTGCTAATAGAATGATGAGTTTATTTTTTAAAAAAATTTTTTTCCACTTTTCTTATTTTTAATTCCTTATTGTAGGAGAATGCATTTCACAACGTTTTTGAATTCTGGAATAAGAATATTTCTCTTCGGAAAGTGCAAAAACATATAGTTTACACGCGACATTTTGATAGAAGAATAAATTTAAAAGTTGCAGACGATATTTCTCCTTTCAAATAATAAGCTGTTGCCAAAAATGTTTATTCTAAAGCATTTTTTTTAACTCTTTATCGAAATCGTTCTAAAAATGTGTTAATATAACCTCTGTATATTTTAGGGACTTAAAAATATAAGCAGGTAGAAAAATATAACCTGAAATGAAGCGGGTACGTGATCCATATTCATAACATTTACGCCAAGAATGATAACTTTGGAACAAAAATTGAAGAAATCGTCAATATGTTTGTTTATGGTTTGCAATGACTCCTTCACTGACAATTTCAGAACTACTTGAAATAGACATCTTATTACTAAACATTTTAATTTTGTAATTTATAAATTGTATCATAGACTTTAAGACAGACAAAGCATTTACAATAAATAAATAAATAAAAGTTTCTTTAACATTATAGCCAAAACAATTTTTAATGAACTTACTAATTATTTATGTTTCGTTAAAATATTCCATCTTATTTTGAGCAGATTACATAATCGATATTTCTGTTGGTGTTGTGTAAATTGTTTGGCAATAATATAACATATATGAAATATACCAATAAAACCAGTTAGAATAAACAGCTTTACCACCAAACTGCTATTTACTTGTTGAAGTGTTTTGTCACGTTGAATAGCGTGTTCAATTGGTAGTCTCCCCGATGAACTGCAGCCCCCTTCCGACCCTCCCTCCATTGTCTCAGACGAGAACTTAATTATGTCGACTTCAATCTTCATGCGAACATAATAAAGAGTTCCATTGCGCAAGGCAAAATGTGTCAGAAACGTTATGGTCGTCTGCTTTCTCTTTGCCATGGCGGGGAAAATGTTCTTTTGTGTTTTAATTCTGGTCACCCATTAAGTGTATTTCGACTGATCTCATTAATTCTAAGATTAATAATTGGAGAAGGACAAATCACGTTTCATTCTGAGTATTAGAAATTAGAGTTTGGCAGCACTAAAAATAATCTTTTTATAAACACACATTAGAATATTCCGATTTTAAACTCGAAATAGGCCACTAAAAATTAAATTGATGTTAAATTTGTACGCATATTAATTAAGTTTTCTTAATAATAAAAAGTTAAACAAATAACTTTAAAAATATACAGCGTCTCACAAAAAAGATGGGACACTTGTGCTTTACAAAAGGAAACTGTAATAAAATAAATTAAAAATACATGGACAAATTTTTTGTGGGTGTGTTTCATACTTAAATTTAGAAACAATTATTACGCAACATACATTTTGTCAAACTATTAAAATATTAATTTAATAAAAATTCAATTGCTTAGAACGGAGCAAAACAAAGCTCACATAAGTGATGGGGCACTTACTTTTCTATCAAATATTTATCCAAAAATTTTACTTTTTAAAAGGTTTTAATATTTTGTTGGACTTTCTTTTATTTTTAAACCATGATTTAATCTTCTTGGGATGGATTTGACTAATTTTTTCGTGATTTCTGGAGTGATTTTACCCCATTCTTCTTGAAGCACCGATTTTAATTGTTGTTTTGAAGAAATGGTGTGTGCGAATTCTTGATTCCAATTCTTGGCAAATATTCTCTATGGAATTTAAGTCTGGAGATTGTGTTGGTGTTTTTATTATTTCAGAACAGTTATACAACAGCCAGAGCCTAGCGTTCAAAGCATTTGCTTGAGATCATTGTCCTGGTAGAATTTAAAATCGTTATGAAGGTTCAATTTTCGTGCTGAAGATTTCAAATTTTGCTTTAGAATGTCAATATACTTGTACTGATCCATTTTACAGTCAATAAAAACAAGATTACCAACTCCAGCGGACGATATACACCTCCATACCATAACTCCTCCTCCACCATGTTTTACTGTTGGCACCAAGTTCTGTTTACGAAATTCTTCCTTCGGTTTTCTCCACACCAAGATTCTACCGTCAGAACCAAATATATTAAATGTACTCTCATCAGCAAACATAACTTTATTCCAGCAATCAGATTTTTTTATTTATGTTGAATTTTGCGAAAGCCAGTCTGAGTTTTCTATTCTTTTCACTTACGAGGAATTTTTTCCTTTCTACTCTACCGTGATATCCAGCAGATCTAATTGCTCTTCTAATAGTCTCAGGATTAACAATTACTCCATATAATGCTTATAAATTAGCAGCAACTTTAGGAGCACTCATTCTTGGATTTTTTTTAATAATTCGAACGACAATTCGCTTTATTCCATTGCATAGCTTTGACGGTCGGCCATGTCTTCTTTTATTCTGAATCATATGATTCTTTTTATGTCGTTTAATGATATTGAAAACTGTTGAATGACTCAAGTTAACTGTTTCAGCAGTTTCTCTAATAGATTTTCCACTTTCAATATGCAAATTAATAACTAATTTTCGAATTAAAGCGAAGTTTCTTTTCGTTTAGCATTCATGGCTGCACACAGTTAACAAACACAAAAATTCAAAAAACAATCTGGAGAAAAATACTGCAGACAACTTTATAAATTATTGCCAATTGCTTTTGAGTGACTTGCTTTTGAGTATAATGGTGTCCCATCACTTATGTGAGCTATTCTTTGCTCCGTTCTAAACAATTATATTTTTATTAAATTAATATTTTAATAATTTGACAAAATGTATGTTATGCAATAGTTGTTACTAAATTTAAGTATGAAACACACCCAAAAAAATTTGTATATGTATTTTTAATTAATCTTGTTACAGTTTCCTTTTGTAAAGCACAAGTGTCCCATCACTTTTGTGAGACACTGTATTTCTGTATAGTATTTTAAACGACTAAAAATACAACGTTTCAAAATTAGTTCTTAAACTGAACAAAATAGTAAATCTTATTTATTAATTAATATCATTAAATAAATAAAAAATGTCCTGTTTTTTTAAAAAAAATTCTCTAATAAAATTTGTTAGTTATGAGTCTGAGAGTGAGAGTAAAAAAAAGAAAAGAAACCTTACATTTTGTAGAAAATTTCATTGTTTCTAAATCTGAGTAAGTCATCTTCCTAATATATCCAAACAATACCAAAATTATTCAACCAAAAAGCATAATTCTAAGTTTACTGATTTTACATAATACAATTGCGTCAAAATATGCTCTTGATTATCCGATTCGTGATTATATTTATCTTCTGTTCTCTGCGGACAAATCTGAATTCTTCTATAATGTACTCAACATAATAGAACAAATTTTCAAATCATTTCTTGAAAATAAGGCTTAGGTTTAATTCCCCACAATGATTATATAATGAATGATTCTCGGATTCTATATTGTTTAACGATTTTAATTAAAAAAAAGCATTGAATCTTATTTGTAAAAGATTATTAATTAAAAAAACTATTAATTTTTATGCCATTATGATAAAAAATGAAAAATTAAAAAGAATATAAATTGTCTTTCGGTATGAAAGCTAGCAAAAGATGCTTCTTTGTGAAGAAGTTAAATTAGCTGTAAAAACACTAACATTATAATTAAATGCTTTTACAAATCGTTCGAGAATAATTCTTGACTCAAAAATGTATTACAGTAAGCATTAAGTGGACTTCCATCGATTTGTTGACCACCAGAACATTTAGGGATGATCGCCGATACAAATATTTATGATTCGCATACTTAAAAATATAAATGCCGACCGATTGGCTGAGTGGTTAGCGTTCCTGACTCCTGAGCTGTTGGTTCCGGGTTCGAATCCCGGTTCGGGCATGGATGTTTCTTTCCTTCTCTGTTCTCTCTGTGTTTCTCTGTCCTTTCTTCTGTGATGTTGACTGGTGCCCTCTGGGTAACGACAAATGAGTAGCAGTTTCTGGCCTTGTTGTGGCATAGGGTTCAACCCTCTTGTGCCCGCCATTGGAAAAAATATACAAATAATTAAAATGTTGATGCCCGTAAGGTTTTCAAAGAAAAGATTATGACTTTTGCTTAAGATTAAATGAGTCATTCGTAATTAATTTTAACTTTCGACATTAAAAAAATTCCTTTTCCGTTTCAGTAAGTTTTTTGGACAATAGAATTTGATTGTCAAAGTCTTCTAGAACAGAGAATTGTATTTCAATATAGAAGAAACAATCCGTTAAATTTGATATTAAATGTGATACTTTTTGCGTACTTGAAATTTTTGGCTACTCTTTGATTTTAATTAGTAGCATTATTTTAAATTGCAAATTTTTGGCCGCTATGGAATTTGAAAAAAAATATTTCGGTTTATGGTAAACAAATCAAAAGATATGATGGCTCAAAAGATTATTCACGCTGTTCGATGTACACGGATCGTTAGATATTTCTAAGGATTTACTTAGTTCGTCATGGTATGAAATTCCTATAAAGATTTACTTAAAACATAGCATTCGAAACTGTGACAAGTCTACTGGAGGACAATTTTTTCAACCATACTTTAGAAGGAAAACGAAATCACTTCAAGCGAAGATATTACAGGGAAAAAAGCTGTATCAGTTCAGTAGCGAATACTTTATCTATATACATCATGTTTTGGAAATCGTGTATAGAAACGGATGAGCTACGAAATGCATCAACCCAGAGTCCTTCCCAAATACAAGCCTGCCATCGATTGTTGTGACAGAAGCTTAAATGAATCTGAAAGTTTGAATAAGTAGTCCCATCCATCAACATATGATACGCATTCTTGCAAAAAAAAAGTTGTATCATGAGAAATTAAGAAGGTTTTAAACAAGTATCAATTAATTTGAACATAACTTAGTTATATACCCCTCTAGAAGTAAAAGCGTATTATATGGGGATAAGCTATACCACTATCGATCCGTAAAAAAATACATATTTATCTGGATTATTAAGTTTATTTAATACTTAGGCGTTTTAAAAATTATTCAACAGTCACGTGATAATTGTACGTTCAATGTATCACTTTAGAGGCAACTCTTTTAAGTAGTTATATCTTAAGTTACCGAGAATAAATCCTAATATTGATTACCATTTCATATGCCGCCCAACTTGTCTAGTGGTCAGCATGCCTGACTGCGGATAAGGAGTTCCTGGGTTCGAATCCAGGTGCGGGTATGGATGTACTTTTTCTCTCTCTATCTATCCTGTCTTTGCCCTTTCCTTGTATGAATGATGTGTGAATGGTTGCCTACCCTATAAAAGTTTACCTATAGCATGTGTGTAGAGCAAAGTCGTACTTCCACCTTCATGGTGCTATGATTAAAACGAAAGGCGCTCCCAATTGACTTAAATTCACATAGCCAAGGCATAGCGAGCTTGGCTTGTCCAAGTGTCATTAGGAACAACAACAACAACCATTTCATACCGTCATGATATATCGTATTCATGTAATATCATACTTACCATTCATATAGTTATCGTGTGAATGATAACTATGATGTTTATACAGTGACTATATGAACGGCATGTACATTAAATGCTTTTCATTCTAGCAAATACAGCTTACGTTACTGGAGACAACTATTACGATCAAAATTTTATGTCCATATTGTATTGTCTTTACTATTTACACAGTCAAGACACGTCTTATGTAGTGCTTTAACATTTCTTGATTTAAGTAATTAATATAATTTTCGTTAACTATATAAATAAAATCTTTATTCTGTTTGTCCACCGAAATTTCTACGTGGCTGAATTGAGAACAGTTGTACGAAATGGTTCAAAAATCAAGATATTTGTCTCTACTTACTTAAAATATAGGTAATATTTTATTTCGATTACGGTGTTTGTAGTTAATTTAAATAATAAATAATGCTGATGCGAATTAACTGTAAAGTTAATTATGTAGTGATATATTTTAACTTAAATAAAGTAACACATCGTTTCGGGACTGTAACTGCTTCAAGAACAAAGTCATTTGGTTGTTTCTCCCTTTTCAAATGGTCATCGATGAATCGGTGTTGAGGGTTATGAAAAATATTTGAAGCTTTGGGTACCTTCTTTTTACATTTCCATTGTTAAAATTTTTAAATAACGATATTCTTTCAACCAACTGATAGCTGAATGGTTAGTGGTCCTGACACCTAAGCTGCAGTACCATAGTCTTCCAGTGGGTGCCATCTCATGTTAATGTGTATGGGAACGAAGTTGCGGATCAGTTAGCCAAGGATGGAAGCCTACAGAATATCATCATTGGAGACTGCTTGTCGTCCTCAGAGATGACCTCTAGAGTTAGGATGGCTATCAATTATACTTTTAGGGATACCATTCCTACCCACGAATGGTACACATGCAAACATCCTGATTCCGCACTAGTGGGTAAACACAAGAGATGTAGCCAAACGGCTCTGACAAGACTGCGAAGTGGCCACCTGCTTGTTCAGAGACACGTTTCAGGTACCAAGGTCTACCCTCTCTGTCCCAAATGTCGAGTGGTTCAGGCCTCCCCATCTCATATTTTTCAGTGCATTGGGTGTGAGAGGGGACATGGAGTTGAGACCGGAGGTGGTGCTTGAGAGACTGACTATTTTTGGATTCATGGGGCTGGTGTGATGGTACTGTCACGCCAGTCGGGGATAAGCAACAACAGCACACCTAAGATGCTGTTTTCCGGATTTGAACCCTAGATTGGGAACGGATGTTCTTTTCCCTCTCTCTCTCTCTATCTCTCTTTTGTCTTTTTCACTAAGATGTCTTCTAAGAATGAATGAGGCTCTCTCAATGAATGGGTTTGTGGTGGAGTGAAATGGGTAATGCTGCTCGTTCTCAGGTGTTCACCGGGTAACGATAAATGAGTAGCAGCTTCTGACCTTGTTGTGGCGATAAATTAGTCACCGAGGGCACGTCGTTAGAAAAAATATTTCTTTCCATTTTTTAAAAAAGAGTTTTGTTTTTGTCTTCAACGGTTAACTCTCTTTCTTCATACACTACATTGGAACAGTGATGAAAGATAGACAGACTTCAATAAGAGAGAGCTAAAGAGAATTTTCAAGCACTCCACAACTCATTGGATTGGATAATAGCTGATTTATACTTGAGACCTCAGTTCATAAAGCGAAATTGTGTTTTGAACATAGCTTAAGTAAATAATAAGTATCGTTGAAAAATAGTACATGTAAATAGCATTACTTTCCTAAATCGCAATGTTTTTCTCAAAACTAAGCACACATTCTCTTTTAGAAGCTAAACTCTACAAAAACTGCTGAGTTTTAACTGCTAATAATGAATGTTGTTGTTGCTTATGACACTTGGACAAGCCAAACTCGCTATGCCTTTGGCTGTGCGAATTTAGTCAATAGAGAGCGCGTCTTTCGTTTGGATCAGAGCACCACGAAGGTGAAAGTACGACTTTGCTCTTTTTAAGGGGTGCCTCGTCATTTTGAACCACGGTCAGGTGACGAGGTCACACCTGAGCTGGCACCCTCCTCTCCACATCCACGCCACAGCAGCGGAAGAACTTTGGACGTCACAGATTAACGTGGACACGTCCCCAACCCACGGAGTTCCAGCAATCCAGTGAAGGAGAGTACACCGTGGTCACCCTCCCAACCACTGCCCACGGCAAATGATGCTTCACTTTGCCAAGCTTACGGGAAGCGGTGTGAAGCTACTGAGCCACTGGAGCTCGCTAATCATGAATAAATCTCATGGGTAAAAGTTATTAGATATGTTGTAAAATCTATTTTGTTCATATGGTTACTGAACACATATTGAATATTTGTCGTGCTATTAAGAATTCATACATAATTTTTTTTTTTTACATTTTTATTTATTTTTACATTTAAAAATATTTTATCATATCTAATAAATTAACTTTTCTCCATTTTTTGAAAATATGTCTTTAAATTTAAATTAATCATGCATAAAATAAGATATTTAATTTACGTAAACACCAAATGAACACATTTCATTTTTTATGTTAGTCTTAAAATTAAATTTAAACGAAATTCCTTTATCTAGAATGATTCTGAATGAAATTTTAACAAGAAGTGATTTTTAATAAAAGAATAATTTCTTTTAATTGCTCTATTTTGCTGCTTGTTATAAGTAACAAAATATTATAGACAATACTAAACACATAGAAAATATCTTGCCGTACATTTTAAAGTGTCATAAAATTAAACTTCGTCATTAAAAAATGAATGTAAAATAAAAGTCATTTAAGTTATATTTATGAAGCATTATTGCGTTAAAGTTGCTTTAAAAAAAAGATTCTAAAGTGTTAAAAAACGTTCCATTTATGAAAAGGGATTTATTTCTTGCATTGTAGCTACTGGAAACAAATCGGTTGTTTTTCATTGATGACTTCTTTTCATTTACATCACATCAAGAATACAAAAGACGTAATACATAGGTTTTCAAAGAAATTGTCCATTCGAGAATAATTTCTTCACTTGAAATAAAGTTTAATAGCCATGATTTGGCAACAGTGTTCGAACTAGATTCTAAAACTCACGACATGCTTTGCAGTTGTTCTGAAACGGAACCCGAATTGATGGGCGCCTAAACTATAACTGGATCACCACGTAAGGAACAATGAAAGTTATTATCCCAAATACTTTTTCATTAAAAGTAAATAAATACAATTGAGAAACTTCACTCTCCCTTTTTTGCGCAACTGACAACGACCTCTTTGGGTATTTTTCGAAAGTAAAAACGGACGAAAATGGGAAAGCCAATCCTCATCGCTCATGACGATCACGTTTCTGTTGAGGTAGAAAGGGATTCGACGTTCGTCTGAGCGATGAGTTGTTCTTTTTGGAATATTCGAATGAAAAGATCTGAAAGAAAAGGTTTTGAAGTTCGTGACCTCTGATTCAAATGTCACGGCTGAGCCCTCCCACTATATTCGTCTGTTTACCAAACAATAAGTGAAATGGCACCCAATTGTATTTGGATCACCACTTGAAGAACTGTAGACGATGTCAAAGATATTTCAGCAACTTTCTTTTGATATTTCTGGCCACCGTTTTCATTATTATTAAATAATTATGTGTTGTTTGAAATCAGATATCACATACACGTATGAATTACAACTTTCAAGTAATTGTTTTATTTTTCCCTTTTCTTTTTTAAAAAAATAATCCTTATAAAGGGAATGATGAAGAAATGTTATTTATAAATATATTCGACAGATAAGAAAACCGCCTGAGAACAAAAGGAAAAATTTCAATATTTGCAATTTAAATAGATTTTTCCGAAATACCTGAATCAAAAATTATTCATATAAAATGTGAGCAAACTTTGAAAAACTAATTATGATATGCTTCGTTAATAATTATGTTAGACATGAGGTCCTAATAAAAAAATAAGGGCAGTTTTATGTAGATAAGAAAAAATATTTTATATAAATCAATTAAAATTTTAAAATTTATAAATCTTAGCAAATTTTCAAAAAGGCTTATAAGGAATTAAAAGATATTTTAAGTATTGCTTTTATAGAGGATAAAGGAAGAAAAAATACAGAAATATTATCATTTAAGTATTACAATATTATATAAAGCAAATTTTAATTTTTGTGAACCAAAATTTCTAGAAGGAAGGCCACATCGATTAAATGCCACAGTTTAGAAAAACAGTTGGAAAATTTTCATATTATATATATATATATATATATATATATATATATATATATATATATATATATATATATATATATATATATATATATATATATATTTATATATATATATATATATATATATATATATGTGTGTGTGTGTGTGTGTGTGTGTGTGTGTGTGTCGAAAATGTATGACATGTCAGTGATATTGCAATTTTTCATCATAATCCCTAAAATCTTGACCTATGACACATATAAAAGGCTCAGAACAAAAGCATGCCTAAATTATAAGTTATAAGCAAGAAAAATTGAAAATGTTATTGTATTTTTGTTCATTAAAAAAGTTCATATATATAATATTTATCTAATACTACAATATATTATATCTATGACTTATTAAATGGAATGAAGAAAATAATGTTTTAAATTTTACTTTAGCTAACAAAAATAATTACAGCAAAATATATCTTATATATGAAGTATTAAAAATATTTTACTTTGATATTCTGGTCGAAATTAAAATCTGCAACAACACAAAGCAGTACAAATTTATAAAGTCGTTATATTTTTTTTCTGCGCAATATCTTTATTTAAGGATATAATTTCAATACCTTTGATTTTTAATGCTATTAATATTGAATATTCCTGCACTTTTTTCCTATTTTATAAAAACAGTCAAAATAATTTTTTTTAAATAATCGTCAAAGACGTTCTACTGAAAATTTAATTTTTAAACATGTAAAAGCTGTGACTTTTCTTTAAAAGCTACGATACTACTTAGAGCATATTCCTGATTTTTTTTATCCATTTCCTATCTTTGTTTCAAAAATTGCTAAATACCAGATTCATACCATAATTATGTAAAATTTCCATTTATTAGCCTTCCCTTTATTATTTCCATTTATTAGCATTCCCTTTATTATTTCCATTTATTAGCCAATAGACCCAATGAGAGAATATAAACAAATCATCACCTTAATCTTGTGGAATTAATAACTGTGGAATTCTGCACAGCTAATTTCAAAATAAGAATATAAATAATAGGATATTTCTTACCATGAATAATCAATGTAGTTCCTACAAAAATGTTTTAAGATTAAAAAGTTTAAAAAATAAAATGTTAAGTATCTATGCAAATTTTTGATCAGGATATTATCAACTTTTCTAGTAAGGAATGTTTGTATAGTCGTGCAACATTCTCTATTAGAAAAGTAGTTAGTATTTAGTTACTTATGCTCTCTTAGAAAAAAATTGTATTTCATTGCATTTACGTTAATAAGAAACTATTGAAATAAAAGAAATATCAGATAATCTTAAATTTACTGAAAACAATAAATTTTTCTTCATTACTATAAGAAAATGAATTCATTATATCAAACAAACGAGTTTATATAATCAATTTATTTAAATCTAAAAGGATTTATTACAAGCAAATAAATAGCATTATATTTAAATTAGGCCGACCAATGGTAGTTCCTGTAAAATAGTAAATTCAAGGATGTATGATTTTCCCATTATTTAAAAATATTTAAATAATGGGAAAATTAATTTAATTAATAATTAATTTAATAAATTTTGATTTAAATAATTAAAAATATTTAAATAATATGTATTAAAAATATCGGAATTGACAATATCATTGTACCGCCGATCGATGGCTGAGTAGTTAGCGTTCCTGACTCCTGAGCTGTGGGTCCCGGGTTCGAGTCCCGGTTCGGGCATGGATGTTACTTTCTTTCTCTGTTCTCTCAGTGTTTCTCTATCCTTTCCTCTGTGGTAATGTATGATTGTGGCCCGCCTCTATAAAAGAGTTTGTGGTGGTATGGCGCGGGTAACGCTACTCGCCTCCGTGACTTGGTTCACAAGTGCCCGCTGGGAAACGACAAATGAGTAGCAGTTTCAGACCTTGTTGTGGCATAGGGTTCGTCACCCAAGTGCCGACAGTTTTGAAAAAAAGTATTTAAATTAGTGGGAAAATATCACTCAATGTATCTAAAGTTCAGCATTACCAAGAATGCTGTATACTGTCTGCTTCGTTGCTGCTATATTCTCCACCATAGTCTTCATCCCTTCCTTATTTGTTGCCATATTCGAAAGTGCGCTATTGAGGAGCTGGTATCTTGACATTCTGAGTGACTGGAATGTGCTTTAGATAAAGCATATGTTTATAGGCACGATTACAATTTCTTCTTCAAAATTGTTTTTAAGTCCTACATCTTGTTCCTCATGTTCATAAGATTCCTCATATCCTTCTTCTAATGAATCAATTTCAGAACTTCCATATCTTCGTCTTAAATCATGCTCCTAATGATCTGCAGAAAGTTCGTATCCCTTTTCGTATCCATCTACAGCTGAACCGTATAACACTCAGCTAATCCTTTACCATTACCACCATCCAAACTTTTTCCAAGCTCACATTCAATACCCGATCATTTTTCTGCTCCACTACCAAGACCTTTACCAACTCCATTGCCGATTCCGTTTCCTTACCCACTTCCTATACCTTTTCCTATTCTACTTCCAATACCTTTTTCTACTCTACTTCAATTTCCTTTTCTGACTCCACTTCCGATTCCTTTTCCGACATCACTTCCAATTCCTTTAGCAGCACCTCTGTCAATGCCTTTTCCAACACCACTTCCAATTCCAGAACCTTTTCCTTATCTGATACCACTTCCAATACTTTTTCCTTCACAGCTACTAATTCCTTTGTTAACACCACTATCTCACTTTTCCAAAGCCACTACCAACACCATGATCTATTCGGATTCCACTTTCAAGTCCGTGAACTATTCCACTTAGAAGTCCATGACCTCATCCTTTACCACTTCTGAACCAGCTCCTTTTTCTCATCCAATTCCAGAGCCTAAGCCTTTTCTAGATCCAATTCCAGAGCTTAAGCTTTTTCCAGATCCAATTGCGGAGAATAAACCCTTTCCAGATCAAATTCCAGAGCCTAAGCTTTCTCCAGATCCAATTCCAGAGCCTAAGCTTTCTCCAGATCCAATTCCAAAGCCTGAGCTTTCTCCAGATCCAGTTCATGAGCCTAAGACTTTTCCAGATCCAATTCCAGAGCCTAAACCTTTTCCAGATCCAATTCCAGAGCCTAAGCCTTTCCTAGATCCAATTCCAGAGCCTAAGTCTTTTCCAGATCCAATTCCAGAGCCTAAGCTTTCTCCAGATCCAATTCCAGAGCCTAAACTTTTTCCATATCCAATTCCAGAGCCTAAGCTTTCTCCAGATCCAGTTCATGAGCCTAAGACTTTTCCAGAGCCTAAGCCTTTTCCAGATCTAATTCCAGAGCCTAAGCCTTTTCCAGATCCAATTCCAGAGACTAAGTTTTTTCCATATCCAATTCCAGAGCCTAAGCTTTCTCCAGATCCAGTTCATGAGCCTAAGACTTTTCCAGATCTAATTCCAGAGCCTAAGCCTTTTCCAGATCTAATTCCAGAGCCTAAGCCTTTTCCAGATCTAATTCCAGAGCCTAAGCCTTTTCCAGATCCAATTCCAGAGCCTAAGCTTTTTCCATATCCAATTCCAGAGCCTAAGCTTCTCCAGATCCAGTTCATGAGCCTAAGACTTTTCCAGATCTAATTCCAGAGCCTAAGCCTTTTCCAGATCTAATTCCAGAGCCTAAGCCTTTTCCAGATTCAATTCCAGAGACTAAGTTTTCTCCAGATACAATTCCAGACTTAAGCTTTTTCCATATGCAATTCCAGAATATATGACTTTTTCTGATCCAAATTCCTTTTCCGATACCAGATAATAATCCTTCACCTACTTGCCAATCCAGAGCCTAGGCCTTTTCCTCCACCAAATCCACTAATCTTCCCCTTGTCCTCCACCATATCCTCCTCCTTGTCCTCTACCTTAACTGTCAGCTTCTCCTACCTGTATCCACCCCTTCTCCAGGCTCTTCAAATCCACAAGTGTCAGAGTTTCCACAACCGATACTCTTATAATATTCTCTATAGATCGATAATGCAAGAAGTGTTATGAAAAAGAGGCATACTAAAAGAGCATACAAATCTTTCAAAAATAAAGTTTAATGCTGTGAAAAATTTTTATTATGCTTAGAATTATTGTAAAAATTAGACAATTCCTTTCGTAGATTTATTTTAAATTTATTGATCGCAATAATCTATATTTCTAATTTATTGATTTCATTGTTTATGTGTTACCTAATTCAATTGTTTTTATTGTTTATATTTAATAAATGCATTAAATAGTTTCTGCTTAAAAATCCATTAGAATGAAATAATACAAGATATAAATGAAAAATTCCTATCATTGCAATTTGAATTCAATGAAAGCATGATTTCATTATTTAAATTGCAATGAGCAATTAAATGAAGTAGGATTATTATAGAAACAAATTTCTTAAATTTAAATGAATCTAATATTACTTTTTTAAAGTAAAATCTCCGTGATTACATTTAAATAATATCATAAACATCCAAATTTAATTAATATTTGGTTACAATATATATTTCATTGAAAGTATTGAGCAAATTAGTTGTTTTCCTTCAAATGATTATGTAAATTAAGAGCATAATCCTTTATACATTTGTTACAAAATACATATAGGATTTTACCATACACTCTTTGGAAATATTTTATACTAATAAGGCATTTAATATAAATTTAAAATAATAATCACAAATAAAAGTTACGAAAAGATATGTTTTAGTATTCAAGATAAATATATTAACTGTATGAAATAGTTATGATTATGAAAATTTAATTAAATAGTTCGATAAGTTTTACCATTTAAAGCTAAAGTGATTTCAAGTAAACCACACATACATTTGACCCATTATAAATATGGAGAGAAGCTTTGCACTTAAATAAAATAATTATGATTTTACTGTGCCTTAAATCCTTAATATTTCATTACATGTACTTATTTTATTAGAGTTTTCTCATTTTCCTTACCATATATTCTTAATTAAATTAAGCTAATATGATCTGTTATTGAATATATTGCCGACCAACTTGTCTAGTGGTCAACGTGCCATGACTACGGATAAGGAGGTCCTGGGTTCGAATCCCGGTTCGGGCATGGATGTACTTTCTCTCTCTATCTATCCTGTCTTTGTCCCTTCCTTGTATGAATGAGGTGTGAATGGTTGCCTACCCTATAAACGGGTTCCTATGGCATGTGTGTACTGAAGAAGTCGGACTCCACACCAAAATAGGGTTCAGTTGAAAAAGTGGAGCAGCGCACCCTATATTGCCAGCCTAGCTGGCACACGACAACAATATTGAATATATTGTTTAAATTATAACTCATTTCAGTGAAAATATGAAAGAATAGTTGCTTCGAAGAAATAAAATAAGCATATGAAATAAAAATTTTGTGGAGAACAATTTTATCTGAAGATTGTAAAAATAGTTAATTCAAGGATGATTTTCTCATTATTTAAAAATATTTAGTATTTCGGAATTGACAATATCATTGTACCGATCGATGGCTGAATGGTTAGCGTTCCTGTCTCCAGAGCTGTGGGTCCCGGGTCTCGAGTCCCGGTTCGGGCAGGGATGTTTCTTTCTTTCTCTGTTCTCTCAGTGTTTCTCTATCCTTTCCTCTGTGATGTTGTATGAATGTGGCCCGCCCTATAAACGGGTTTGTGGTGGTATGGCGCGGGTAACGCTACTCGCCTCCGTGACTTGGTTCACAGGTGCCCGCTGGGTAACGACAAATGAGTAACAGTTTCTGGCCTTGTTTGCTGCTGCTCGAAGAATGCGATTTGAAGGCAGGTAGCATATTCATCGACAAGTCGGATTTACGACGACGTCTCAATACAATGTGACGTAGATGAAACGTTATCTTACGTCAAGGCTATTTCAACTAACAAGAATTGTATTAAAGTGGCGTAATCATGATCTCGACAGGAGCGAATGAAGCAACCACTTTATGGTTAATAAAAAGTAGTCCTTATCGATTATGGCCACTTGGCATATCGATTCGCCACCAGTTTATTAGAATGCACTGTAAGCTGAAGTAAATAATCAGCAGCCGCCCAACTTGTCTAGTGGTCAGCCTGCCTGACTGCGGATAAAAAGGTCCTGAGTTCGAATCCCGGTTCGGCCATGGATGTACTTTTTTCTCTCTCTATCTATCCTGTCTTTATTCTTTCCTAGTATGAATGAGGTGTGAATGGTTGCCTACCCTGTAAACGGGTACCTATGGCATGTGTATACTGAAGAAATCGGACTCCACGCCAAATATGGTTCAGTTGGAAAAGTGGAGCAGCGCACCCCATATTGCCAGCCTAGCTGGCACACGACAACAACAACAACTTCCACAGAAGTAACTTTCTCAAGAAATTTGCATCTTCCAATTTAAACCGATCTATTCCTCATTAGATATATATTTTTCGCAAATATACTTCTTTTATGAGAAATTTGCAGCTTCCTATTTATTCTTCAAAATAACGATCAATTTATGCATCCAAAAATATGAAATTTCCACAAATGTGTCCACCATGAAAATTTTGTTGATTGTAATTCGCTCTTCAAAGAGTAAGCCGATCTGTTTTTCACTACGAATTTATAAATTTTCCATAAGTATATCAACCATAAGAATTTTTGCTTTTTGTTAATTTCTTCTTCAGAAAGTAAATCAATAAACAACTCAATAGTAAATCAGCTTTTACATATACTTCTGCAAAGAAAAATTTGCTGCGTGTAATTTTTTTCTTCAGAAAATCACGCAATTTGCTTTTGCAAAATACTAAACACCTTCCATAAAGGTGTCCCCCATGAAAAATTCATAATTTGTTTTTCAGAAAATGGATTAATTATATCTCGTAGGGTAATTATAAAGTTTCCCAACCATAAGAAATTTCTCACTTATAATTTGCTCTCAGAATGTAAGTTTATTTGTTTACCTACGTAAAGCTTTCATAAATGTAAATAATCTGCGATTCTTGATATATTGCTTCATTCTTCATTCTCATAAATAAAAACTTCATTCTCAATGACTTCTTTAAAAATTATTCGTTTGATGTCTGCCTGGAAATTAAATATTCTACTGACAATCAATCAGATTAATTTTTGGGAACTACTTTTCTTTAGTGTCATGCCTCATTCACTAAGAAACATTGAAATTGACAATCGAACATGATCGAACATTTTATCAACAATTTTATCTCTAATGTATGAAAGCCATTTTTCTAAAAAGATTTTTTTAATAATATCACTAAGTTTCCAATATCAATTTGCTAACCACTGCCTACACGGTTTAATGAACTTTTTGAGATCAAAAGTAGTTAAAAGGCAGACCAAAATGATACTATACAAGACAATTATAAGACCGGTGTTGACTTATGGATCAGAAACCGAGACCCTAACTAAGAATCATGAAACCCAACTAGCCATCTTTGAAAGAAAAGTCTTTAGGAAGGTTTTCGGTCCGGTCAATGAAGGAGGCTGTTGGAGGCATCGCTACAACTTTGAGATCTATAGGATGCTAAAAGACCATGACATTATAAAGACCATCAAGATAAATCGTATAAAATTTGCAGGACACATTTCCCGCCTAGACCTGTCCACCCTGACATACAAAATCTCGCATTACAAGCCCATCGGGAAAAGACCAAGGGGTCGGCCCAAACTCAGATGGTGGGATACGGTAGATGAGGATCTTAGCAGTTTAAAAGTGAAGAACTGGAGGTCTGTCGCCAAGCAAAGGCCGGCGTGGAAAAGTGTTCTAAGGAAGGCCTTGGCCCACCCGGGCTTGTCGAGTCAATAAAAGAAGAAGTTTCCAATCATTTTTGTAATCAGAAAAATTGAATGGTTTTGGTTTGTTTATCATTATTTTGCACATGAGAAAAACTGAATGGAGTTCAGAGCTAAGTTTCGTGGCTTTTTGAAATCTCCAAAAAACAAGTGAAATAACAATTTTTTTATGCATGCATTGCTATGGTCATATGCAATAAACCAGATTAAATCTTGTGCCCTGTTTCACTAATAATTGAACTTTCCTCCATTAAATGATGTTACTGTTGCCCGGATGTGCGTCGCATATCTTTTACATAATAAAATCTTTTCTTTAAAAGAAAACAATCATGTCGATTTATTTGTTATTGAAAATTTTCATTTGAATAATAGAAGAAATCACATATTGGTTCAAATCATTTTTTTTCTCCTAATTTTGGTCATCCGTTGGCTGTAGAAAGTAGAGAAAAACAAAATTTATCAAGTTATACAGATTACCAACCAAAACTGAAGAAATTGGTAAATTACTAAAAGCTAAACTCCATGGCACGACAGCCCATGTGGGCCAGGGCTTACAGTGCCCATAACTGTTTTCATGACCGAGGGCCCTGAGGGTGCGAAGCATATGTCCCAGTTAGGTGGTCAGCCTAACGTAAGACACCCCAGTGTTTAGTTCCCAAGCATGCTTGGTACTCAGTTAATCGACCCACTGAAGGGATGAAAAGCTGAGTCAACCTTGCCCAGCCCGAGGATCGAACCTCGGACCTGTGGCATGGGAGCGTGAAACGCTGCCACTAAGCCATCGGGCTTCTGGTAAAATTCTACTTAAATTTATTGGACTTTATAATTGCAATAAAATATTACATTTTAATGAGATAGAGCGATGAGAAAATGCAATATGCAGTGTTTTTTTAAATTCTTTTTTAATGTTTCTAAATGCTTTCGCTTTTTTTAATGTAATTTCAACTATAAAATACATATATTTTATAATATACACAATTAATTATGAAATACAGTGTATTTTATAGTTTACTGTATACTTTCCGTCATATGTAATATAAATATTTTCTTCATTAATTGTAATATGTTTTTTTTAAAAAAAATGAATACAAATCACAAACAAATAAAAATACATCATATGAAACATTGTCGGATTTAAATAACTACGCATGAAAATTTCAAAACCAGTTTGATTACTTAAAATAAAATTATTTTATTTATAGTTTTTAAAAAATGACGGAGTCTTTTACTTATTATATATATAATTTCGTGCGTTTGATATGTTGATACACATTTTGAAACATGACGTAAACTGTAATTTTATTTTGACTTTTTAAAATCCTTAATTCTTTAAATCATTTTTCTTAATATTTTTAAATGACTAATGAAACTTATGAAAGAAAATTCAACAAATGAGAAGTAATTATTTCAAAGCAATATCAAAAATTAGTAGTAAGAAGAAAATCATGGAAGAACTAAGAAATTTTTTTAATTGTAATTATTTTAATTCTTATAACTTTTCATTTTCCTGATTTCTTATATATTTTAATCACCCCATTTAACTGTTGATTTTCCCATTTTTGCCAAGCAATCATGTTTTCTTTTTCATTGAGTGATAAAATTATTTTAATAACATGATTGTTTTAATTCTAATGGTGACAGTTTGTGTTATAAAAGTAAATCTTATTATATTTAAATTTTACGATATTCTTATTTGTAATATCAACTATTTAAAAAGGTTTTACAACATATTTTAAATATAAATATAATCTCATAAAATTTATATTTTGATTTTATTATATTTTTAATTTGACAGAAAGAGATTCCCTTTGACTTTCTGCAAATTTATAATAATTTTAAAAAATTTTTAAAGATATTTTTATGTGAAATATATAATTTCAAAATTTAAAAAATAATACTTAATAACTTTTAATCAGTATGCAATAATACCTTTCCAATTTTTTCCAAAGGAAAAAAAACTTTAAGTAAAAAAACTAAAGAAAAATCTAACTAATTAATTAAACTTTAAGGAAAAAACCTTTTTCATTTAAGAATCAAGACAACCAGAAAAATCTCTTTGTTTTTGTTAGAATAATGTTCAAAAAATCATACGTTTTTTATTTTGCTTTTGATAGGTTTATCACTTTTGAATTTGTCTAGTGGTCAGTATGCTTGACAGCGGATAAGGAGGTCCTAGGTTCGTATCCCGGTTCGGCATGGATGTAGTTTCTCTCTCCATCTATATTGTCTTCGTCCTTTCCTGGTATGAATAAGGTGTGAATGGTTGCCTACCCTATAAACGTCTCCCTATGGCATGTGTGTAGAGCAAAGTCGTACTTTATCTTCATGGTGCTCTTGATTAAAACGAAAGATGCTCCAAATTGACTTAAATTCGCATAGCCAAGGCATAGCGAGCTTGGCTTGTCCAAGTGTCATTAGTAACAACAACACTTTTGAATAGAACATGCGGAAGGTGGTTTGTAAGATTTCAAAAAGATGGTTCTGACGTCTATGATTAGACCCTTTCTGCGTAACATCAGGAATTGCAGAAAGTCACTCAACAAAAAATTTTGGACCACTTCTGGAAATTAGAATTGGTTTGGAAATATTCGAGATGGGTTTAAATGATCGAATCATCATAAGAAATTTTCTGCTTACACTGTAAAAACTGAATCCTTCTTGAACCAGTTGATTACTGGGAATGAAAAGTGCATTACCTATGAAAATATAATAAAGATAAATAGAGTGAACTCTGAAAATCAGACTTTTCCACTTCTAAGCCGAAGGTTGAACATAACTAAGAGAATGTTGCGTATATAATAGGACAGGGATGGGCAAACTTTTTCTGTCGCAAACCAAAATTCAATAAAAAAAAGTTCAGGAGGCCAAGATAAATTTTCTAAAATTTTATGAGGAACATACAAGTTTTACAATTTAAATATGTTAATAAGATGAGTGAAATTCCAATTTCTCTTGTAAAAATTCCATATTGTTATAAAGTTTGTAAATATTTTTTTGTATTCGCCTTCAGATGTCGCAGAAAGATCCAAGCTCAAATTCAGGGACAAAAATCGAGAGATATAGGAATCACTGGATAATCGTTAAGAATGACTTATCCAGTGATTTGGCGACTTAACAACTACTTGGCAAGATTCTTGGCGATTACTTGGCAACTTAGCGAGATACTTGGCGACTACTTAACGAGATAATTGGCGAGATTTGACGAAAAATGGATAGTTTTGGAAACTTTTATAATCTAAGCTCTAGGGCTATTATTTAGCGAGATGGCCTGGAAGCTTCCAGAACCTTGGAGAAAGACCTAGACTTTCACGCCAAGTATGTTATAAATAGCACCGTTCCTTGGACCGAGTCAGTTTCTGAGTTTCTAGAGGCTGTGATCTTCTTCTTCTTAGAGTTGGGTTTGTATGTCATTGGCACCTCTGGTTTTATCAGCATTTTGTACTATTAACTCCAAACCCAATGTTTCCTAGTTCCAGTTGCTCGGGTCACCCACTTTATTAATAAAGTCCGATAACCCTTTAATGGAGTCTAGGTGTAACTCTCTAGTATGGATGATGCCTAAAGAAGTTAATCTAGGGAGGGCAAGAGCCTCGCATTCGTAAAGGATATGCTTTGCCGTTTCCTTTTGTGTATGACATTTACCTGGGGCATGAGCAGATGGGACGGTTTCCTGCTGAAACAGTCCCATCTGGTCAGAGAGTCAGTCATGCTAGCGATAGCTTCCTGACTTTCACCAGAAGAATATGGTTTGGAGGTCACTTCTATCTCCTGTGAAGGATTCATTGCTGCCCCTTCACTAGATTGCCTCTGAGTTCCCTTGTCTTTTTCAGCAAGGTCTACTTCAGAGGCTTCACCTGCAAATGCAGAAAGGTTTGTTATTCCTTGTGTCTTTTCAGCCACAAGATAACAATTAATAAGCTCAGGCAATATAAAGTCCACCCAGTATTCCCTGAGTTACTGGGCAAGGCAAAAAGCTCTAGAAGTTCGCCAGGCAACTAGAGACTCCGTTAAGACACCATTACCGCGGTGCCAAATAACCCTAGGCACGGGTCGCATAACACCAGGGTTTACGGGAGCTGGTTCGCGGCCTCTGATTCTATATTCAAGGCTATCCTGTCATTCCTACAGGGCGTTCGGCGATCCACCACCTGCCGACGCGCCTGGTAGCTGCTCAGGCCCCAGGTAGAGGCTGTGATAATAAATTAGTGAAGACGATCAGTCTTGAATGCCAGTTCAGAGCATAGAAACTGTTGTTTGTCTGAGATATTAGAGCCTTCTATAATTGGAAGCTGTTTCCTGTAGTATTAGCTGTATTAGATCTGTGGAATTGTAATTTCTACAGCTGGAATTCTCTGTATTTACTTCAATTTGTTTCGAATAAAAGTCTTGTGAATTTTAAAGAGTTTATTTCATCGATTCTCCATCAACACAAACCCCGAAGCTCGCTACAATATATTGAGGTCCGAAGTGAGGTGTACTGATTCTAAGGAACGAAGCTAAATGCTTATCTGTCAGTCTACTACTGAAATGATTCTTTCTAAAGTTCAAAGTTGATAACATTTGTTCACATATATAAGAGGAAGCAAACATAGCATTCATTTTCTGGTCTGGCTGGAACTTAAAATGGGCAGTCTGCTACATGCGAGGCCTAATTCTCATATTATAGATTCCCATATGTCTGCTCCCCGAGAAAGAGAAGACACTTGTTGGCACCAGTCTACAAAGAACTTCCGCTTTTAACACTTTAACGATTACAGATGTCTATGCTTGCTATTTCCGTCGATTTATGTTTTGTAGAACAAAAATAGAGAAAGTAAAAATATCATCAGTTTTTTGAAAAAAAGAAAGAAAAACTGTATATAAATAATATTTAAAACAAAGTAGATAAAATAATATTTAAACAAAATAGAAAAGGAGATAGATACATAATATATAAATCATATTTTCTTTTAAAATTTCCGTCGCACTGACAAATTAAAATTCTATCGACGGGCCTCATAAAACCTTCCAGAGGGGCCGTAGTTTGCCCATCCCTGTAATAGGACATTCGATGATAAATATATCTTGAGCAGTTGAAACTAAACGTAATATGAAATTCAGATTTGTACTGTCAACAATTGATTAATTGGATAACAACACTCCAAGAAAAGAAGCCAGCAATGTTCCATTAAAAAATCATATGGTTTCATGATAACATTAGGCCACATGCTTCTTTGGGGACTCGTCAGAAACTCGTAGAACTTAGTTGGAAACTCCGACATATATATTATATTCCCCGGTCTCTGATAATCACTTGTTTTTTGTCGTCATAAAATTATTTGTAAAACAAAAAATTCAAAAAAGAAAAAAATATTAGATTAGCATTAATTTCAATTTTTATCTGCAGGGATGAGGAATTTTTTTAAAAATAGGATAAGTTAATTGCCATAACGCTAACAAGAAGTCATAAAAAACATTCAATAAAATTTATTCACAAGGTGGAAGAAAAAAACATTTTTTTCTAAGAACGGAAAGAACTCTCTGAAAAGATTTGATATATTCAATACGATATAAAATAATACTGAAATCGAAGTAGTTTAGACACACACACACATGGAGAAATAATGAATTACTAGGACCAAAATGCAATTCAATATTTTCACTTTCACCTTAAAAAAAAACAGTTTTCGAATGAAATTTTAGAAATTCGTAGAATGGAGATAGCTATTACCAGCTAAATATGTTTTGCGCTCCAGTGGCTCAGTAGCTTCACGCCGCTTCCCGTAAGCTCAGCAAAGTGAAGCATCATTTGCCGCGGGCAGTGGTTGGGAGGGTGACCACGGTGTACTCTCCTTCACTGGGTTTGCTGGAACTCCGTGGGCTGGGGACATGTCCATGTTAATATGTGACGTCCAAAGTCCTTCCGCTGGGTGGTGGCGTGGATGTGGAGAGGAGGGTACCAGTTCAGGTGAGACCTCGTCACCTGACCGTGGTTCAAAATTACGAGGCACCTGAAAAAGAGCAAAGTCGTACTTTCACCTTCGTGGTGCTCTGATCCAAACGAAAGACGCGCTCTCTATTGACTAAATTCGCACAGCCAAAGGCATAGCGAGTTTGGCTTTTCCAAGTGTCATAAGCAACAACAACATTCATTATTAGCAGTTAAAACTCAGCAGTTTTTGTAGAGTTTAGCTTCTAAAAGAGAATGTGTGCTTAGTTTTGAGAAAAACATTGCGATTTAGGAAAGTAATGCTATTTACATGTACTATTTTTCAACGATACTTACTATTTACTTAGCTTTGTTCAAAACACAATTTCGCTTTATGAAATGAGGTCTCAAGTATAAATCAGCTATTATCCAATCCAATGAGTTGTGGAGTGCTTGAAAATTCTCTTTAGTTCTCTCTTATTGAAGTCTGTCTATCGTTCATCACTGTTCCAATGTAAGTGGATGAAGAAGAGAATTAACCGTTGAAGACAAAAACAAAACTCTTTTTTTAAAAAATGGAAAGAAAAATTTTTTCTAACGACGTGCACTCGGTGACTAATTTATCGCCACAACAAGGTCAGAAGCTGCTACTCATTTATCGTTACCCGGTGAACACCTTAATATGTGACGTCCAAAGTACTTCCACTGGTGTGGCGTGGATGTGGAGAGGAGGGTGCCAGCTCAGGTGTGGCCTCATCACCTGACCGTGGTTCAAAATTACGAGGCACCTTAAACAGAGTAAAGTCGTACTTTCACCTTCGTGGTGCTCTGTTCCAAACGAAATACGCTCTCTATTGACTTAATTCGCACTGCCAAAGGCATAGCGAGCTTGGCTTGTCCAAGTGTCATAAGCAACAACAACAACAAATATGATTCTTACCTTCAATATTATAATCTTAAGGAAATATAGGTACTAATTACATACGTTGATAGTGTTTTAGCTTTATTATGGCCTTTTTTTTTGTTCTGAAGAAAAAGTAACTTCTGTTTGGGAGAAGAATTTATCGATGAAAATGGCAAAATTGAGAATTGCTTACAATTTTGCCTACAGGAAATTAGTCATTTGTGTTTGAAAAAGCAATTAGTATATTAATTTAAATGTTTGCGTTAGAAGAATTAAAAATTGCGCTGTCGAAAATGGCTGATATGTGTTGCAAGAAAATCGTTTGATTTCTCAAGAAGCTCGCCAAACATGGGAAACGATTGTGAGCAAACATTCGATAGCATTGCATCAGCCGAGCGTTAACCTTTGATACCAGTAACTGATCTCCAATCCACTTGAGAACGCTGAACACATGGCGTATAAATAAGCACTTTAGATATCCTCTCCGCTGAAAATATTTTGCTTTTACGATGTTAAAATTTCCCCTTCTGCGTTCCTTTTTTTGTGATTAAAAAAAGAGCTTTTTACCTTCGTGGTTTGCAATTATTTTCGTGATTATTTCCGTTATAATGCGTTCGGATTACTTTGAAATGATGTTTAAAGAAATGAAAGGTAAAGTAATCAAATTATTTTTATCGTAAAAATTAATTTTTTTTATAAAAAAAAATCTTTCCGACAAAGATTCGAGTATGTAATAATTATTTTCAGAATTCGTAGCCGGGAAATTCTTCCGAAAGAGAACATCACTTCAGTATATATATATATTTATTAATATACGACCTATTAATCGCAATTTAACTTGTTTAATATTATTTTCAATAAACAAAACGCATTTTTCTTTCCAGTGATTTAATTACAAATTAAAACTAAAAATATCAGCCAAAAAGATTTATATATATTCAGAGGCATTTATTTATTTTCTAATTATATTGTTATAGAATTGAATACAAATAATTTACGCACTTCCATATTCTAATACTTCCGGGAAAGTGGAAATTAATTAATAATGGATATTTAATAGAATTCGAATGTGATAGTGTGAAAGAATAAAGTCTGTGATGTTTTATTTCACTGAAATAGGAATGATAAGATTTCATTTCTTACAACAGAATAAACCAGTAAAACGCTTACGTCAGATAGAATTACTAAAAAACAAAATGCTTGCTTTTTCATTTTCATATTTTATATATTTATTTATTTATTTAATTTTATTTTCTGCTGAACATTTCAAGAATGAGAAAAGCTTGTTTGGGATAATATTCTTACTCCATTCCTTAAATTTGCAATTTTTTAACGTGTATCGATTTTTCTTTAAATATATAAATACATTTTAATGTATTCATACGTTTTATCTGTTCGCTGATAAATAATTTTCGTAACTTTATCATGCAAAACACACACACATATGGTGAGAATTGAAATGTATTTTTATAATATTGTCATAGATAAAATAAATTCCTTATTTTTTAAATAATTTGCAGTTTTTGAAGGAGTTTCTTTTTAATATCGTTTATTTTTTTCCAACATTTTCCCAATGAAACAGTGATTTAAAATCGCTGCCATATTTTCTGTTCTCTAATCTTTGATATTATATTTTTTATATTATATTAGACGGTAAAAAATTAAAACAAATTTTCATGAATCCGAAGAAATCTTTACCAATGACGCATTTAATCTAGATAGATAAATTAACATGAAATTTCATAATGCCTCCACAATTACTATACAGGAAGTCTTTTTTTAAAACGTAAGTTTAAATAAATTTACACCAAAAATTTACTTTTTTACCAATATTTTATTTTTATTTATTTTTTTTCTCAGGAAAAAAAATTTTACGATTTTTCATTTTTTTTCTTTTTATTGTTGGTGTGCTGTCATAATAGATTGAAGAAGAAAAGTTTCGCTTTCATGTTCAAACGACAATAATTCTGTACCCAATTCAGTTGAAGACCATTGTGATATCAGAGTTTATGCTAGATAATTATTCGTTGCTTTAGATGTTCCTTCCAAATAGAGTACAAGTTAGAGAAATAGATGGAAATACAAAAGTCAATTCCATCCCACATTCCATATTATGAAATGATTACATATGCTTAAAGACTATATACCAGCTAAAAGAATTCCAGCAAAAACATAATGCAGCTGTATAATATTTTACATAGATTGCAATTTGTTTTATAGTTAATTTTTTTGTTATTCTTAAAGCCTCCATTTTTTTTTACTAAGAATATTTTCCTCTTTATTTCAATATTAATTTTATCCAATACTGAATCTAAATTATATTATACTTTAAAAAATTCATACTCACAGAAATAAGAAATTCCAAACAATAAATCAAAATGAAATAAAGTTAATTTTTGGAATTTTTTTATATTTTTGTGTGATTGCATATGCAATTTTTTAAGAATTTAAAATCCTACTAAATTTTCCATCCAATAGACAGTAGTATTACTAAGTGATCAGAACTATTATAGTCACTTTAGTATATAATGATGTATTATGTATCCGATTCCCTAATTATATCGATAAATTAACAGTCTAAAGATCTCCAATATTAAAGGCCTCGTAGTTTTTAGGCTCATTGAAAAACGAGGTTGATACTTGAGATGAACTTTTAATTGTTCAACACAGTATAAGGAGCATACAAGACCTTGTATATTTGTAGTATATTTTATAGTAATGTTCATTGAAGCAGCTGGAATGTAATAATTATTTTATTCAAAAATGGGACGACACAATTATACACACATACAAGTATTGACATTATCGAATTGTTCTCTTTGTAAACATTCTTATAGTCTCGAACTCAGAGTGTTCTTCTTACTTTCGTTTTTAAGAATACTACAATATTCTTTCTCTCTCAACATTGCTGTCTCCAAAGCCAGTTTAACACACAAAACCGAAAGAATTTTCCAGATATCTACGAGGATTCATAAATTTTCAGAGTTCAAATACACGAAAATAAAAATTTCAACCAAAATTATTAAGAAATCATATTTATTTTATGTAACTTCTAACTGTAATTTCTGAAAAGAGACCGCCTTAGTATATGCAGCTGTTGAAAAAAATGGTATACAAATTTATAAAATTTCACTAAAAAATTAAACACCATGACAAAATTCTGAACAATGTCCTCAAGGACAAAGACCCCATATCAGTTTAAAAAAAATAAATAAAATGAAAACAACTGGAAAATAAATTATAAGGTATAATAGTATAAAAAAATATATATGAGTTCACGAATTCATTTATATTATAATTAAAGAAGTTGTGTATCACCAAAAAAACGTGTGAAACTGAATTTTATAACGTATTTTTAACTTTTACTAACATAAATATTAAATAAGTAACTTTTACTAACATTAATAAATATAAATAATTACAACAAACTATACACATGCAAAGCATTCGAAAACTTTTTTTAATATTTATATTGAAATAAATATTTAGCTAATCCTGACTCCAAATTTTGTAGGTGATCATACATTTTATTGCTTCCCAATCTTTTTATCTGAATATATAACTCAGTATTTTTGAATCCAGATATTATTGACGATGTTTCTACATAAATCCACGCTCTTCTTACTTATATTGAAAACCTTAGCAAAATTTTAACTTTTTAAAATAAAATGATTTTTTAAATTAGGATATTCGTCATCAATTGTCGCGATGATATATATTCAACTTCTTAAATAAGTAAACGATCTTATTTTCTGGAAATTAATGTAGTCGATGAATTTAATTAATAAATTCGTTGATATATTAATGTGCTTTACTAATGATTCCTAATAACATTTCAAAAGATAAAGTGTGAATGGTTTTAAAGGTTTTACTAACAATTGAGAAACAATATGCAGTTTTAATTTTCTTTAAAGTATTTCTGTTGACGTATGTGTTTGAGAGTTTTCTATGTATGCTTCTTTCAGAATACCCCTGTGAAACCTTCTTACTGATATTTTAGGGGGAGTTCTCAACTCTTAACAATAGTATACTAATAATGAAGAAAATAAAAAAATCGATATGGCTACTACTATTTTAAAAATTCCATTGATACTAGACGACAAATTTGTCACATTTGTTTCAGTGCTGTAAAAGTAGAAAAAAAAGATGCCATTCAAAAATATTGAAAATAGAAAAACGAAAAAATAAAAATTCAACAATAATTTTGAAAATAAAATCTAAGAGGTTTAAAATTTAATTGCACTATTCATGTATATGCTTGTAAACTTTCTGATTAATATCAACTATTCGGGACATGTATTACATCCTATCTGAAGGGTCTTTGATGGGAGGGGAAGGCGTTGTTCTAGAGTTTGAAACGTAACACATTCGATAGCTGAGCCATATCGACGACCATGAAGCTGAAAGGAATTATTCAAAGAAAATTCTGGAAGAATCTACTACTCTTACAATTATACTATGAAATGAAGTTTCAGAATCAGATATCGGCACAGGTGCCGTATAAGCACATGATTCCAAATTCTGAGATTGGCGATTTTTTGGCGGATTTTCTTATGTGTCTGTCAACCTCGATTTTATTACGTCATACATATGGAGACCTATAAGAATTATGCAGAAAAATCTATTTTGGTAACCCTAGTACCAAATACCTAGTACCAACCATGTCACGAAGGGTCATTTTGGCAACATTTTGTCATCGCCAAAAAAATGTAGAATTTGGAATCGTGGATTATACGGCGCCTGTGCCCAGATAGCATATGTCTGTTCAACCATAACTCACTACAACGAATTAGTCAGCTATTTTTAGTGGTTTTAGTCAACAAAAAATGCAGTAGGAAATGAAAATTATAAATTGATATTGTATATAATATTTAAATCAAGATTAAATGTAGATATGAATTGGAATCCTTTTTCACCATATCAACAAAAGGATACTGAGCCTAATTCATACACTGTAATTGCTTGGATCAATTCCATTACTTTTTGAATATGAGAGAAATATCTTCACCAATTTTCATCTAAACTTCAAAAATATTTGTAAAAGAATTTTTTTCCTGAAAAGAGTTAACCTGATGAGTTAAATTCACATGACTTCAGAGTGAAAATTGCTCTTTTAGTGTCAATAACGGGCATACGGTTGCGATTGCTGACAATTTATTTTGTTTTCCAACCCCATATTTTATGCTTACGTAATCTCAAGATTTAATTTCTAACTTTATACTTTCATTAAAATGCAGCGATAAAAAAATTTCAAAATCACTCGAGTAGTATGCTGCTTTATCACGCAGCAGCATTGCATCATGTTTGATAATATAATTACATACTTTCACTTCGAGAAAAATAGACTGAGGACGAAAAATGTGGCGGTTGTTTATATATTTTCAGCAGGCCTTTTGAGATCCACGAAAATTGTGAATGCACAAAAATATTCTTTACCGCAAGTCTATATTCATGTGCAGTTATTTCTTTTTCTCATTTCAGTATGAATAAACGATTAATAATAATTTATCAAGGATTACTGACTACATTTCACAAGATGAATCGTAATTTATGTTTATTTTCAATTTCCCTCTAGAAAGTAAGCAGACGATTTCGTCCGCGAAGATTCGATGACGTCATATGCAAATATCTAATTGCGTTTTATATCGATGATGGTTGAAATTAAAGTTGAAGCACATGGCTGAATTGTTACTAGTATTTATCGTTTTTCGATTTTGATAATAAATACTAAACATTTAAATCTATTTTTACCAATTTCGAAACATAATTTTATGATTTTGTACTATAAATTAATAATTTCTTGACTTTTATAATTAATTATCTTTGTATCAATTTTGCTAGTTGTAATAGTTATCTCAATGAAAATGAATGCCGTTAGTTTGAATCGGAACTACAGTCGAGTGCTATTATAGATAGGCATTTATCCTTGTGAATATAATTTCATTATTATAGATATTTCTATATAGAGGGGGGTTCATTTTCTGTTAAACGATACATTTTGAGTTCTTTCAAAAATCATATATCGATTAAAGGTTAGAAATCAGCTTTTTGTTTCATCAGATGTTGCATATAAATTTCTTAAATAGAATTATTCAAAAAGTTTACGTCAAAATTAAACATCATAAAATTGGGAATTTTTATTGGTTTTTATTTAAAATAATCATTTAAATTATTTATTAATATGAATGAAATATTTACCCATTAATATTTTTTATAAGTATTGTATTATTAAAAAAATATTACCGAAACTTTTATTTTCATAACTAAGCTTTTTTATGTAAAAAATACTTCCTCAAATTCAATTAAATTAGTTAAATGTTTCGATAAAGATTTAACCGAATTTGTGAATTAATTTGGTTTGTTGAACAATCTAAACCAACTTTTAAAATGTAATACAAAATACTGTTTGTAATATTTATATCTTTCGGATTCTTAAAACTGAAATTGGATTGTTAAAAAAAATTGATATGTAATTAATTTATGTAGAATTCTTATATTTTAAACTTGTGTTTTGAAAACTTCTTTAGCTAGTTGTCTCGTATAAATATAATTTAGTGAGAAAAGGATGGTGTCCATAAGACAGATCGTTCAACACATGGAATAGTCAAAGAAGATCCTGTTATGGGGGCTTATACATGTTTAACATTCGTAAGCTTGACTCTCCTTCGTTGCTGTGGTTTGAAAGTTTAGTTAGGAATTTACCACCTCAGGTGTTGACTTAGTCTCCCAATCATATTTCAAAATTATAAGCAATAAAATCGGACAAATTCCACCCACGTATACCAATGGTATTCTGGAACATCTCCTGGAATTAAATGTGACCGAAAATCTCAGACAGCCTTGGCCAGATTCTCAAGTGAACACTTAAAATTTTTATCGTTTGAATGTGGTACGAAAAAGCCCACTTGTAAACAATGCTGTGACCATATAGCCTCACTGAAACATATTCTGGATTGCGTCTAACTTTCCCGGGAAGATTTATCCTCAGACCCCCTGTTAGTCAACAATTTATTGGAGTTTATCTGACAAATGTCGGATCTTTAAAGTGGATAAACCACAACAGCAACAATAAGCTTTTAGCAAAGATTTTGTTAGGCAGGAATATTGTGTATCATCATATAATTCATTCATTCATTGTCATGTGCCAGCCAGGCTGGCAATATGGTGTGCGCTGCTCCACTTTTCCAACTGAACCCTATTTTGGTGTGGAGTCCGACTTCCTCAGTACACACATGCCATAGGGACCCGTTTATAGGGTAGGCAACACTTCACACCTCATTCATACAAGGAAAGGACAAAGACAGGATAGATAGAGAGAGAAATTACATCCATGCCCGAACCGGGATTCGAACCCAGGACCTCCTTAACCGTAGTTAGGCACACTGACCACTAGAGAAGTTGGTCGGCATCATCATATAATACATATAATATAATATTTTATTTAAAACATCAAATAAAAAAATTTAAACGTAATTTTGAAATATTTCATTTATTTAAGGAAACATGCAGTATTGTTTTCTTTCTTTAACACACCCACAACCAACACACACACACACACACACACACACACACATATATATATATATATATATATATATATATATATATATATATATATATATATATATATATATATATATATATATATATATCGCACCTCACTTCGATGTTCGTGCTGGTTGCGAATCGATAAAACAATCTCTTAAAGATCACAAGACATTTATTCGTAGCAAATTCAACTAAATACAAGAAATTCCCCTTGTAAGGAATAACAATTACTCGGCTCTAATACAACAGGAATCACAATCAATCACAAAAGTCTCTAGTACCTCAGACAGACTACAGCTTCCATGCACTGAACAAGAATCTAAGACTGTTCAATAGTTCAGCCACTTCACTGCCTTGCATCTTCACTCTCACTCTCTAACTATGGAATTCACACACTCTTCTGTGATGGGCGGAAATATTTATACCCGACTTGGCGAGAAATCTACGAGTTTAAAATGTTATAGTCAGCAATTTTCAAGCCAAGTATTTCATATAATTACATCATAAAAAACTCAGTCTATTTATTTTAAAATGAGCCGACACAGATGGTAGAGTGGTTAGCGTTCCTGACTCCTGAACTGTTGGTCTCGGGTTCGAGTTCCGGTTAGGGCATGGTTGTTTCTTTCCTTCTCTTTTCTCTCCGTGTTTCTGTGTCCTTTCTTCTGTGATGTTGTATGAATGTGGCCCACCCTATAAACGGGTTTGTGGCGGTATGACGCGGGCAACGCTACTCGCCTCCGTGACTTGGTTCACGGTCAGCTGGGTAACGACAAATGAGTAGCAGTTTCAGGCCTTGTTGCGGCATAGGGTTAGTCACCCAAGTGTGTTCCCGCCATTGGAAAAAATTTTTTTTTAAATGATTACTGTAATTTCAACCGAAAATAAAAAATAAGGATTATTGAATAGCTCCATTTAAGAAGTTTCAATTCCTAAATGTTGTCCTTTTAAATAAAAAAATTGTTTCCTTATATAAAGAAATAATCTTTTGTTAAATACAAAATGTAATGCATCATTTGCTAAAATGAATTCTTGGTAAAAATAAATATTATGGTTAAAGTAGTGACATTTGGCGATTATTTTTCAGCCATGCTGTAGATAATGTAGGTATTAGAGTTTGGTTCGCAACCCTAATGTACGCCAATTGGTTCTTTGTAAAGGACAACAACCATATAAGAAATCTAGATTAAGATGGCGGCACTTTTAAATCGCTAACGCTAATGATATGTAAGGATACAGTAATAGTATTAAGATTATTTTATTATTAAGATTATTAATTACATATGAAAACTTCTAACTTAAAAATCAATAAAATAAATTTAAGAATCAATTAACATATGTTTGTGACTGCTTAGTAAAATAATTTTGGCGAATCAATTGATATTCGACAAAATTCTAGAAATTATTAAAATGTAAGAAAATATATTTTCAGGGTCCATTTAACTACTAAGTAATAAAAAAAGATACATTTGTATATTCCCGTCTAGCATTCCCGAAAAAAGGGTGTTTATAATTGCTGCGTAATTTATTATCATCTCAAAACATAATATAATTAAAGTGAACAATACGGTCACAGCTCGCCAAGAGCAAAAACTAGCCAAATATTGTAAAATTTGACTTTTTTCCGGTCACCAAATAAATTTACCAAAAACAATTAATTGCCAAATGTAAGTTGATATTGGCGTCATATTTAAGTGGAATTAATTCATCACTTTCAAATTCTTTACAAAATCTTAAGTGACAAAAATATATAAAACGCTAAATATAGGTGAGGTTTCAAACATTTAGCAAATCAAGGTAAAATTTTCAATCAGTTATCTCTTGATTTTGGGAGACTTTTTGAAGCCAAAATGTGAGTAACAGGATGGTTATTACTGCTACACAAAAACTAAACTAAGAAATTTTTTCGTCAAATTTTTCACCAAAGCAAGGAGCAGCTACTTCCACACCGAACAATAAATCACGATACTTAATATTATCCTGTCGATGACACCTGCAAAAAAATTTTTGTCGTTTAACGATGCGATTTAACACCCTATAAATTAAAAATGGCACAACTGCCGTATAATCCAACATGCCAAATTCTGAACTATTTTGGCGACGAAAAAATGTTGCCAAGATGATGTATTGTGACGTCTCGGGATGACATAAGGCTCCTGTAAACGGGAGCTGACGCATGGACTTCCCGATCTGTCACAAACAGTATGGTTGCCATAAAGCTTCGTATGACGCAACATTCTCACATACGTTAGTTTGAATTTGATACGTTTGTTATCTTTGTTTGATACATTTCTAAAAGTAATATTTTTTTCCCGTAATAAGTTTTAAAAGGATTTTAATGTGCAAAAACCATAATAAATATTTTTTTAAGAATTTAATTAAATTGTGTTTTACTAATACAAAAAACAAATATCAGAAATAAAAAAAAACTGTTTTTGTACATTGTAAGTAATTTATTATCTTAAATATATTAGTATAATATTACTGACAAGCATCAATACTTACTTACAATATGAAATCCTATATTATAACTTACATAAATAATATATACCTACATATAGTGTTATAAAAAAAGGATATTTGAGAAACTATTTTTTATTAAGTCATACTACTCTGTAAGTAATATATAACAACAGTTTTCACATACATAATAACTAACAAAAATAAAAATAATAACATTTCTTACTAATTGTATGAGCATATATTATTACTAACTAGTAAGTAATATATACTTACAACATGTAATTTCAGAGTAATACATACTTAACATATAATATAATCTAAAATAAATTTTAAAATTCTGCATTTTAGGGCTGTAACAATAAAAATTGCAATATAAAAATATTTTTATAGTATTTTTTAGTTTGTAAAGAATTAAAAGATTATGGATAAATATCTGAATAATATTTATAACTAAAAGTAATATTTTCTCTTGTTAAAATTAAAAAAAAAAAGATTATAATGTACAGAAACTATTCTTAATAATTTTTTTAAGAATTTAATAAAATTGTGTTATACGAAGACAGTAAAATATTTTTTTAAGTATTACATTATATTAAGTATTACATATATTAAGTAAGTATTACATTAGTATAATATTTTTGACATACTTACAATATATAAGTCTATGTTAAAACTAACATATAGTGTTATAAAAAAAGACTAGTAGATAAACTATTTTTTATTAAATTATGTTAAACTGTGTAAGTAATATATAACAACATAATAACGTACAAAAATAAAAAATAAACTTTTTTACATATTATATAACTAACTAGTAATATATATTTGCAATATATAATTTGAGAGTAATACATGCTTAACGTATAATATAATTTAAAATAAATTTTAAAGTTCTGCATTTTATTGAGCCATTTATATCATTTTATTTTAATTAAATGTGTTAAGTGGTGGAAAAATACAAAATTTAAAAACATAACAAAGTTAGTGTACAAACTCTGTAATTTAGATATAAATAAGATGATAAGCACTTCCGACAAACAAGATACCATGTAATAAGATGTTAATTATAAACTTAATTTTACAATTTAAATAAGCTTTTCCAGTAATTAAAAAAATATTATCTATCTCAAGAATAATAATATTACTTTTTAACACTTAAGTTTCTTTACCAAAATAAGCAAACCCAGATTGTGCCAAAAGGGCGATATTAAAGGAAAAGCAGCAAACCGTAAGCATCATAAAACAGTCTCGACTATATTAATGGTTTATACGGTGCCGTTTTCATTAATCAATGACTTACAAAATAATATTATGGCCTATGTCCAACGTTTTGTAACAAAAAATTCTGAAAAATTTCCCTTTAAATTCCTTTATTTCTCAAGGCAATTGGCAAAAACTCTATAGCGATACATTACGGTCGCCAAGATTTGGACAGCGGAAATCTCATGCGTTGGCGTGTGTAATTAAGGGGCTTTAGGAAGACCTAGAGTCGTCTATGTTCTCCCATTTTGATAAATAAACTTGCGTGACAAAAAGTAATATCCCTCTATTATGACGATAAATACATTTTAATAACTAGAAAAACTTATTTAAAATGTAATTGGATTTAAAATTAGCATCTTTTTTTTGCAAGATACCTTGTTAGAAGTGTTTTATCATTTTAACTAAATCTGAATTATAAAAGTTTATATATTTTTTATTTTATCTTGTAGAGTTATAATTTTTTAGTTTTCCACCGCCATCAAATACATTAATAAAAATAAATTGAAACAAATAATTCTCTGAAACACAAAATTTTAAAACTTATTTTTGATTACACTAGATTTCATTTATGAGTACAAAATATTTTTATTGTTTATTCTGTATTTACATATAAATAGATTTAATGAAAATAAAATATATCAACTGTTTTATATTTATATGTAGAGATGTTAAATTTAATATTTTAATTTTATTTTAAAGTGAATTTGGTTATTTCCAAAAATATATTATTATTCATTCACCATATTACAAGTCATATATCTCATGAAAATAAAATATATCTTATAATAGGAAAAAATATTAGTTTTAATTAGAAATATTGTTTAACGAAAAATAAAAAAATAAAAAACTCTTATTTTTATTTATTAATTTTGAAAGTATTTTTTGAATGAGAAGAATTCGTACTGTTTGGTGCAGCACAAGCACCCATTTTTATGAAAAACTGAAACATAAAATCCTCAATGAATAATAGTAAACAAACGTATCAAACGTAAACAAGTTTGTAAATGTTTTATACAATGTCTTATGGCAACCACAATGCTTGTGACAGTAATGTCTGCTGACACGCTGAACAGCTGACACGGAGAAGTCCACGTGTCAGCTCCCCTTCACAGAAGCGTTATGATGACCTAAATGCATAATAGTGTTCCCAAAATAGAACTTTTTCGCATAATTTTTATTGGTTTTCATCGCTATGACGCAATAAATGCTAGGTTGCCAGATAAATAAGAAAATCTGCCAAAAAAAAATCAAACTCCAAATTTGGCATGCTGGATTATATGGTATCTGTGCCTTACAAATAAAGTTTTTATCTCTTTGTTACAACGAAGATACAAGAAAATTGTTCTGCTTTTCTTTCAGATTTTGAAAATAATTATCAAGGTTTACAAAATTCGACGACATATTTTTATGCTGATAAAGAGGCTGACGCGCGGGATAATATTTAAATATCCAATAGTCATTAGAGTTAATTAATTAAATGAAATTTACAAATCAAATTTGTGCCATTTTGCATTTTTACTTTTATATTTAAGGCTGGGAAATTCTGTTATAGTAATTGGAGCTTACTGAATATCATGTGTTGATATGGATATATATTATATAAGATAATCATATAAATTAATCACATATAAATTAAAAACTTGTATTTTATGCGAAAACGTTCGACAGGATATGATAGGTACATATCTTTATATTACATAATCTTTATATGAATTCTGAAAACATATATATTTGCATTTTATTAATTTGTAGAATTCAATCTAAAATTCATTGAATAGCCAAAATGATTCTATTAAACATATCTACAATTTACAAATATATTTATCGGTGTAAAAATTCCTTACTTTATTTATTTTGAAAGAAGTATAAGTAAATTTAATTTAAATTAAGTAAATGTTTTTGGTAAATTAATTTAATGACTGTGGAAAAATCTCTAAATTATACCACTTGCCAGTATTTTGCTCTTGGCAAGCTATGATCGCGTAATGTTAATTTTAGTTGTGAATTCTTAAACATTAAAAAATATCTTTTATTAATTTAAAAAATAATCTTTATTAATTTACTATTTCTACTATGAGAAACAAAGTCATTCGTTAACTTTCACGTCGAAAAAACGTAACTATCATTATTTTTCCTTTTGCATTTTCATATATTGCTAATTAATTTTTGTAGCTTATAATATTTCGGTACTTTTCCATTATAACCCCGCTTATGATTTTAAAGAAATAGCATGTTTGTTACGTAGAAGAGAAAATAATATAACTTTGACACGATTATTTTATTGCTTCAAAATTTTATTTTAAATAGAATATATACCAATATAGATTTTTTTGAGCAAAAATTGAATAAAAATTGATAAACAATGGTAAACAAACTAAACGAAACTAAAGCTAACTGGTGCAAAAAATTGCTTGGTGATAATTTTGTCGGTTAAGAGGAGTATTATGGTCACAAATCAAAGAAGGCAAAAAAACAAAAAACAGCCAAATATAGCAAATTTTAATTTTGTTCCATTGAAAAATGAATCTTGTTAAATATTACGCTATCTATCAAGGATGCGATTGTTAAGCAGTTTTAACTAAAAATAAACGTTGGCGTTTAGATAAGTTTTGTCAGTAAGTGATAATTATTTAGTTTATAAAATGTAAGTATAAAATGTTTGTATTATTTTTAGTAGTTTCTTAAAAACGTAAACTTTTTTTTAAATAATACACGATGCATGCAAATGGAACATTTACGACAGTAAATTACGATGATTTTTTTCTTTCCCTTTACGACAGTTATCGTACGGTGAATGGTGGAAAAATACCATAATTTCTAATCATTTTAAATAAAATTTTATATTTTTCGTAGCGAAGACAAACATGATTTAAATTATTTCGCCTCTAACATGGTTCGATTTATTTGCAAGAAAAACTAGAATAACGGCAGTAAGTTACAAAATATAAATGTTTTAAGAAAGTAATAAAATTCCATGCATATTCTTATGTACAGTCCACACTTTTGGTTGACGGACTCAACTTTTTCTTGCTAGGATTTTTTTTTTTGTAAAAATATAAATAAATAAATTTGATTAAAGAAGCCCTATTTCCCTATTTATAAGCCCTATTTCCAGTTTCGGTTGGTGTTAACTAATCCTATACTATATGTCGATATTTTCGATGATATATAGATATTTCTAGATTTATATGTATGTGATATATATTATGATTGATATTTTGGTGTAAATAATTTCAAAATTCTAACGTTAAATTTTTCTGAAAAGAATAAATTTTCAAATAAAGGAATTCCAAATCGAAAATCTCATTCAGAAATCTTGCTCATTCTAAGAATGGATTATTAAGTCACGTGAGTAACGACGGGTCATTCTGTGCAAAGGGAAGAAGGCTGAGGTAACGCAATACCGAAATCAAAATTCTCGAGACAGGAAATAGAACAATGGAACTTCCGCCCTGATCTTTGTCTCACTTTTCTTGTCTCTGTCTGCGGCGGCTTCTTTCATTTTGCGGCATTTAATTGCTCTCGATTTATAGAGTTATTTGTATGTTCAGTCGTAGCAACGTGGATCAGACTTAATTAAAGCGGTAAGTTTATCAGGTTAATAAAGGCGTGAATTTATTTACTTATTTTTTCATCGTTACATCATCTGGGCACGAGAGTTTGTTTTAAAGCAGAGACGATTTTCCTTGTGTTCAGTTTTTCACACGGCTTACTCATTTGCGCGATCGTATTGTTCGAAGTTCGTCGACCTGTTATCAATTATTTTTTTAAGAAGAAATTAAAGAATATTTGGTGAAACAATATTTTCTGTAGCAGCGTGAGAATTTTTTTAACCGAACTAATGTTCTTTAATTAACCGGAAGTAAATTTGTAGCTTTTTTATTTTGGAATATTGGATGTAGGCTATATTATAATATTTCTATTACTTTTTTTCATATAACATTATTTGGGGTTGAATTTTTTTCATTATATTTTGCGGGGTGATGATTAATGTTATACATTCTTGCTGTCAAACGTCGATGGGAATTAACAAAAAAAGATTATTTCCAAATTATACTCTACAAAAAAAGTATTGGGTCCAAGTAAAAGATATATAATATACCCATCATGCCCCAAGTGCGACAATGCTCCGTTTTGCCCACAACTCATCTTGAAGTGCTTGTGGTTTTCTCGTGAAGAGGCTGTGAAAAGTCCATATCTGCTTTTGGACTTTTTGGCTATCTATGATCTCATGGATCTGGTCTAGTGGAACTAGACCAGATAGGGATTAGTCCCACCACCACCAAAAGATATATTTTGCATTTGTAAAAGTGTAATGTTTTTCCTTTTTTTTGTGATAAATCTTGGTTATTTAAATTCCCAAATTTTAGGCAATTTTTACACCCACGATTGGCATTATATGACTCAAAATCGCTTGCGATTGCTATTAAAATTTTAAGCTGCATTTTTTTTTTAAGTTACTAAAAGTAGAAGAATGTTAAACATATTACAGTTGAACAAAGCTTCTTCCATAAAAGAATTTTGGTTACTTATCTGCTAAAATAAAAACCGAGCGATCTTGCCTTCGGTTCAACAGTTCGTGTGTTCGAATCCCACCTTGGGCATGGATGTTTGTAGTGGTTCGGAATCCATTTTAAGTCGTAGGTCCCGGTCTAATTAGCCCTCGTGTGCAAAAAATGACCGTTGAGCGACAAACAAACCAACCTGATAAAATAAACATTCCCAATTTCAAGATTGCTGCTTATCTCTGCTTTCGATTTTAGGTGCGTACCATTCACAATTTACTAATCACCATCTTAACAAATTTCTGCCAAGTTTTTAAAGTTACATAAGTATGAGTTCGATAGTTCAAAAAACATAGTTTTGTTATGATTTGGCTGTAATAAGATTTGTTAAACCGCTGTTATTAAATATTTATCTTGTACTAAATAAGGATTTCAAATTTATTACATAAGGATCATATTAATTTCCTTATATTTAAACGCAATAAATTACGTTAAGTTTATCTGAAATATCAAATATATATATATATATATATATATATATATATATATATATATATATATATATATATATATATATATGTAATCACACTAACACAAATTTGAAATCTAAATTAAATATTTATTTTTGCTCATCTATGCATAATTTTTTTTGCAATATACCCGCAAAATTACTTTCATTTTATATTTCTGATCAGTGTTAAAAACCATGAATTATCTTCGTTAGCATTTTTACTTCGTGATAAATTTACTCAAAACTGTGTGCACTATATGAATAAATGTCTGGATATTGAACACAATCATTCATTTTTGAAAATTCCTTGTTTGTTTGTTGCCCATGACACTTGGCAAGCCAAGCTCGCCATGCCGTTGGCTGTGCGATTTAACTCAACCGAATGGATCAGAGCACCACGAAGGTGAAAGTACGACTTTTGCTCTTTTCAAGGTGCCTCGTAACTTTGAAACACGGTCAGGTGACGAGGCCACACCTGAGCTGACACCCCTCCTCTCCACATCCACGCCACACCAGGGAAAGGACTTTGGACATCACATATTAACGTGTACACGTCCCCATCCCACGGAGCTCCAGCCACCCAGTGAAGGAGAGTACACCGTGGTCACCCTCACAACCACTGCCCGCGGCAAATAATACTTCACTCTGCTGAGCTTACGGGAAGCGGCGTGAAGCTACAGAGTGCAATAGTAAATATATTGATAAATGTGATTTTTTTGTAGATTTCTCGATTTATATACTATCGAATTTGATTTATTCTCAAACTACTAAAAATTGAAATGTCTAACTAACATAGACGTTGTTTCGACGATAGTTATCAGCGCAGTTAACATCAATGTTATTACATTCACTAATCGAGAATTGATTATCCAATTATCATCTTCCACAAGTTTTAAGAACGATGATAATTTAGGCTTACCGTCGCAAAGTGGTTGGCCAGCACTTTTTAAAGCATAAGGTCTCGGCTTTGATCCCAGCCACTGTTGGACGATATAAGATGAATGTTGCGCTTTTCTGCCTTCTACGCGCACATCTATTGGGGACGGGGCCGTGTTGGCTAGGACGTCGTTCTCATTTTCTTAAGGTAGTGAGTTCGAATGACCAAAAATCCGTCGCGTTCACCAAAAGCGGCTGATGCACGTTAAAATTGGGGCTGGTCGCAATGTCCTCCAAGTGAAATGATACCTCTGGGGGCAAGCCAAATATTGGGAGTCTTTTGCTTGATCCCTGATTCAAAATCCCGAAGACTCCACCCGACTGCTTCTATCTAACTGGTAGACCCCAACTCAGGTACAGGGAAGCATGCTGGCGCCACAACATCCTTTAGGGTGGGTGCTTGGGAGTTTTCTGGTTTTCCTCTTTGTGAATCCCGGTGGCCATTTACTCAATATACATTGAAATGCCTTAGAACAATCCTTCAGCCGTTAGACTGACCCCTACGTGGTGTCAAAAGCGTTGACAACTCTATTGTCGCAGTGGGTCCCCGTGGCGCTACATTCGTTGCCTCATTTTTACTTAAGATTCGAAATTGCATGCGATTTCGAAAATTCTCAGAATGTTAAATCGGCCACAGCGTTTCCTGGAGGTACAACACTTCTGTAATTGTAAAAACTAAACTCCATGGTCCGACAGCCCATGTGGGCCAAGGCCTACAGTGCCCATAACTGTTTTCATGACCGAGGGCCCTGGGGTGCGAAGCATATGTCCCAGTTAGGTGGTCAGCCTAACGTAAGACCCCCAGTGTTTAGTTCCCCAGCATGCTTGGTTCTCAGTTAATCGACCCACTGAAGGGATGAAAGGCTGAGTCAAACTTGCCCAGTCCGAAAACAGAACCTCGGACCTGTGTCATGGGAAAGGAATATCCGGTTTTTTTTATGCGTAGTTCGCAAATGAAGGAATGTAGGAATATCAAGTTTGGATGACATGTGCACAAAACTGGTGTGTATTGATTGCAACGTAGAAGCTACATAAGAAAAACGCATAAATGTGATTTACACCAAAAAAAGCAATTTGGTTGGAAAAGTCTGCTATTGGAATAAATGATAATCTCAATTCTATGTAGTAAAATTTCATAGAAACATAACAAGAAAGAATTTTAACAAGTGGTATGCTTACTACTAACTTGAATGCATTGGCGGCAACGACTTTCCATACCGTCAATTTAGTTGTCCGCTACCAAAATGGGCAGCGAAGGTTAGACACGGAGTAAGATGTTTCCCTGTTCTCTTACAGACCTTGGAAGAAGACTTAAATCTACAACTTGTTTTACCAAGATAGTCCCAGAGATGCTCTGTAGGATTCAAATCTGATGATCGACCTAGCCATTTCTTTTGCTCCAACGAAAACCCTGAAGATATTCCTCAACAACAACAGCTCGATGAGGTCGTGCTTTATCATCCATGAGAACGAAATCATTGTTATTACACCGGCATATGGGTGGACATATGGATCAAGGATCTCATCCCAACATCTCGCACTCGTCACAGTTACTCCCTGGAACACACGCATGTCAGTGTGATCACGCAGTGAGATTCCTGAACAAATAATTATTTTACCACCACGGTAACTGTGTCTTTCCACAGTGTTGGATTGTGTTCTATTTCCTCCAGATCAGAACATGTCCTCAATCGCTCTCCCGCGTGAATCTGACTCGTCTGTAAAAAGTCAAAAGCTGCCTGATGCCGGTAGTTTGTTTTCTTGCCCAAGATAAGCGGGATCTTCAGTCGTCCGGTGAGGGAGATACATAAACTGCTTTCACCTTCATAGAGACTTGTATGGTGAAGATATATTCGTACCATAGTAATGAATGTTCTTCTTCTTGGTGCTACAAAGTGGCCTGCAACAAATTGTGGCCCAGAAATGTTTCTTCCCCTTCAGACTGAAAGATTTATAAACCTACAACTTCTACAAGTGTTGTAGTTCGTGATCGGTTTGTAACATGTCTTCTGGATACAGAAGCTTCGTTTTGACATTGATTCCAAAGATGGTGGACCACATTGAGAGACGCATTAAGACGCCTTGCAGCATCTGCTTGTAACATCCTCATTTCCATTCATCCGACCAACCGCCACCTTAGCAAATCGGGCAAACGGTTTCTCTCATGTTTTGCGGGACCCCACTGACTATTATCAATGAATCTATTAACAGAAGTTGAAAAATCAACAAAAGTGACACGCATAATTACGAAAACCTGATGTTTGCATAATTTTCTCATACATACTTGTTCTTTTCTATCAAAAAATGTGATAGCTAGAGCTTTTGCATTAATTAACTAAAGTTCGTTTCCATCATTTACATAAACTATAAATTTTACTGCTCTTATGTCATTTTTTTATATAGTGTGCTTCGAAAAATGTATTATTCTTTAACTTTTGCAGGTCAATGTATTTCAATGTCTTTAATATAGCGTGTTTTATTACATTCAATCATTATATCACTTAGTATAAAACTGGTTACGAAACATATAAACAGTGTAAATATTAGTATGAATAACTTATATTTTTGTTTAATTATTTGTTTTAGTATGTAATTATCATTTAATTTGTAAAATTATTATCTAAACATCGCTCATTCTATGAAAATAGCGATTTTTTCAAAGCTAAGAAATAAGTTTGTGTAAACTCTAAGACTGCTTGGCCACATATGATATATTTGGCGTCAGAACATACCTCAACATATTCGAAGTTTCGACCTGGTAAGGACCAATAGAAGCCGAGTTACTATAGCCTTACTATAGGAATGTTAGAAAACTTCTAGGACCTACCTTGAGGCTATATAAATATCGGCCTCAGTCAATCAATGTTGAAAGTCAAGCTAGAAGTCAGATGCCGGAATCATCATCAGCTCTCTGTAAGTTGCTGTGCTTAGTTTCTACATCATAGAATCTTGTTTGGGTTTTTAGCCTTTGTAAAAGCTCCGAGCTGAAATACTAACTGTAGTTGTAACTGATGTAACTGTGAATAAAAATGCTTAGAAGAAAACTTAATCTTTATTTCTGGATAATTACAGCCTTGTTATCATTAGAAAAAAAAACTCATAAAATTAATGAACAATTTAAGCCATATAAATGGAGAGATATTCTCAAAAATACTTTTTACATTTACTATTTCATAGGCTGATTTGCTTTTAAATAATTTTATGAAACATTAGATATCGGCTGTGTTAAAGATACCCGACATCTATGTTCACCTATTATTAGACACAAGTATATAATTCCATTTGCAAAAATCGTAAGGTACATATAATCTTAAAACCCATTAAGGTCAAAGAATCCTTTTTTAACACTGAATAATGTAAATTTTTATGTATTTATTAATCTTATAATTTCTGCTTTTGGACTTTTTGGTTATCTATGATCTCATGGATTTGGTTTAGTTCCACTAGACCAGATGGGGATTAGTCCCACCACCACCACCAATCCTATAATTTGTATTTAGTAAGCATTTCCTCATGCATTTAGATACTGATTTCCTATATGATTTTGAATTCCACTCCGCCTTTTCTTAAATCTTGTAATTATGGATAGAATGCCGAGCGGACACTATATGTTTGAGGGTTTGCTGCTTGTGCTTTTTTCGTTACCTTCCAATTTTGTTTTCGGTCATATTACAAAGGGCACAGTGTATATAGGTCCAAGGTTTCATAGCCTAAAAACTTTCTGGCTGGCCAGTTCTTTATGTCTATGGCCTATCGAAGATTTCTGTTCTCCGATTGAAGAAAGATTAGCCATCAATGCAGCCCATACAGTCAGGCTTGAATGAACAGTTTGTACCACTCAAGAAAATGCTCTCATTCACTTCCTTAAAACACACCTGTAAGTGATTTTATTGTCTTCCTCCCATTACAGAAAATCCCGCTTTCATTTAATTGATATTTACACGGGAAGTAATTTCTGAAATAAATTTGGTTTTTTGATACCTCTTGTCTACTTTGGTGTTGTACTTACGATGACCAACATTACATAATGTTGTTGTTGTTGCTTATCCCCGACTGGCGTGACAGTACCATCACACCAGCCCTATGTGAATCCAAAAATAGTCAGTCTCTCAAACACCACCTCCGGTCTCAGCTCCATGTCTCCTCTCTCACACCCAATGCACTGAAACATGGGAGATGGGGAGGCCTGAAACCACTCGACATTTAGGGATAGAGAGGGTAGACCTCTGGTACCAGAGACGTATGTTCCTGAGCAAAGCAGGTGGCCACTTCGCAGTCTTGTCAGAGCCGTTTGGCTGCATCTCTTGTGTTTACCCACTAGTGCGGAACCAGGATGTTTGCATGTAGGAATGGTATCCCTAAAAGTAGCATTGATAGCCATCCTAACTCTAGAGGTCAGCTCTGAGGACGACAAGCAGTCTCCAATGATGATGTTCTGTAGGCTTCCATAAAAGTTTCTCAAAGTTTGAGCGTCCGCTGAAAGTTTGAGCGCTCCCTTAAAAGAGCAAAGTCGTACTTTCACCTTCGTGGTGCTCTGATCCAAACGAAAGACGCGTTCTCTATTGACTGCATCTTCGCACAGCCAAAGGCATAGCGAAGGCTTGGCTTGTCCAAGTGTCATAAGCAACAACAACAACAACAGCATTCATTATTTTAGCAGTTAAAAATCAGCAGTTTTTGTAGAGTTTGGCTTCTAAAAGAGTGTCCTTAGTGTTGAGAAAAACATTGCGATTTAGGAAAGTAATGCTATTTACAAGTATTATTTTTCAACGATACTTACTATTTACTTAGCTTTGTTCAAAACACAATTTCGCTTTATGAAATGAGGTCTCAAGTATAAATCAGCTATTATCCAATCCAATGAGTTGTGGAGTGCTTGAAAATTCTCTTTGGCTCTCTCTTATTGAAGTCTGTCATATCTTTCATCACTGTTCCAATGTAGTGTAGTGAAGAAGAGAGTTAACCGTTGAAGAATACAAAAAACAAAACTCTTTCTTAAAAAATGGAAAGATATATTTTTTCTAACGACGTGCCCTCTCGGTGACTAATTTATCGCCACAACAAGGTCAGAAGTTGCTACTCATTTATCGTTACCCGGTGAACACCTGAGAACGAGCAGCATTACCCATTTCACTCCACCACAAACCCGTTCCTTGAGCGAGCCTCATTCATTCTTAGAAGACATCTAAGAAAAAACGACAAGAGAGAGAGGGGGGAAGGAACATCCGTTCCCAATCTAGGATTCAAATCCGGGAACAAGAGCTTACGTGTGTTGTTGTTGTTATTTATCCGAAGGGCGTGACAGTACCATCACACCAGCCCCATGAATCCAAAAATAGTTTGTCTCTCAAGCACCACCTCCGGTCTCAACTCCATGTCTCCTCTCTCACACCCAATGCACTGAAAAATATGAGATGGGGAGGCCTGAACCACTCGACATTTGGGACAGAGAGGGTAGACCTTGGTACCAGAGACGTGTCTCTGAGCAAGCAGGTGGCCACTTCGCAGTCTTGTCAGAGCCGTTTGGCTGCATCTCTTGTGTTTACCCACTAGTGCGGAACCAGGATGTTTGCATGTGTACCATTCGTGGGTAGGAATGGTATCCCTAAAAGTAGCATTGATAGCCATCCTAACTCTAGAGGTCAGCTCTGAGGACGACAAGCAGTCTCCAATGATGATATTCTGTAGGCTTCCATCCTTGGCTAACTGATCCGCAACTTCGTTCCCATACACATTAACATGAGATGGCACCCACTGGGAAGACCGTGGTACTGGCTTTCAAATTAGTAAGATGTTGTACTATTTTAGCTGCTGTTATGTCACCATAGCGCCACCACTGGGCCAGATGTTGTATGGAGCTTCTGGCTATCACTGAGGATCCAGATATTAACATTACATAATCTATAATTTAATATCTGATGTTTTTAATATGTCAGCAACAGCAACCAGTCTGGAATTAGCCTCTGAAATGAAAAATCAAATCGTAGGATACTGAAATAAAATATGTATTATTTGACTCTTGAATATATGTCCGGGTTTGAACTGAAGATTGTTACATAGAATGGAATTTTTGATTGTTGGTCTCTAGCTACTTTAAAATAAAAATTTTAAAACTTTGAATTTGTGAACTTCGATAAAACTTTGAAATTATGATTTTTAGCTCCTGCTAAAGTTGCCTATACTGCGATGTACTCAATTTCAATGATGTAACATTCCGCCCCAGAAAAGTCTCGTTTTAAGAATGGAAATACTGTGACTCTCATAAATCCGCGAACTCAATTAAACCTGACTTCATTAATCTAAACATCGATTCCCAAAATTCTCCGGTTTATTCTCGAAATTCCCGAGTAAATTCCTGTGATTCAAAATTCCCGGGAATTTTACTCCTCAAGATGTGGTCAGAGAAGCTTGAGCCTGGACCATAATGTTTAAAGTAGTTTTTCCATTTGATTGCAAGTAAAATAATGCGTGTACATGCACATTTAATTTTTTCTTATACAGTTCTATATTTCATTCTCTTGAATTCAATATACAATTTTTATTGTGTACAGTAGTATATGTACCTCGACTAAATTTATAAGTTATTTTGTTCAATCCGTTCTCTCATTAATTCTGACGACCTGCGTCCCCCCACCTTATTAGTCCGGATGAATGAGGATATATATTATACTACTGTATGATTATTATTTCCCCTTACAAAACAGTCATCCATGCACAGCATCTAAGAGTAGAAAGAAATGATTTACCTCCCTTGCTTCCACACTCTCACAATGTAATTAAAAAATGGTAATTAAAATTTTTCACACACAATTTTTGAAAAATATTAATTTTACCGAATTGCAGGTGCAAGTATTTACTTTTTCACACTACACGCATCCAACTAGGAAACGCATTGGAAAACGCGGATGAATTAAATACCGAATTCTATATTCAATAACTTAATTGCTAGAGATAATTTTCACAACGATTCAATATCTCATTTCATCTACATTCACTCACTCACTCACACACATACACACACTTTCTTTTAAGTTGATCTATATGGGAGATCTTATTTCGAGATACAAAACAGCTTTTCGAATTCTATAAGCTAGGTAAATGAACACCTTTTACGCGACAGTCAAAGTTACTGCTTTCATGACGAATTATAGATCTTGTGAATATTTTGACAAAAGATAAGGATAATTTACGAAGCACAAAAAAACATAATTTCATCTTAATAGGATTTAATGAAATGTAAACTTACGATTATCCACGAAATAGAATGGAGCAGCTATTACGAATAATCCATAAACATTTTGAACAAAGGGAATAAATTAACAAAAACATGCGTTTCAATAATTTAAACATACAGTAGACCATGTGGGTTCCCAAACTCTTTTTTCTCGTGGACCACTTACAAGGTTTTACTATTTTCGGTAGACCCCCTGCTACTACATTTCTACTATATTCCCAAAACTCCTAAAAAGTATCACCCTAAATTGGAGGTGTTAAGAAGGAAAAAGAAAGCAGCACATTTTCGAGTGTCCTTATTTTTCTTAAATAATACTTGTGGTTATACAAAATTATAAACATTTATTATTACAAACAATCAACAATGAACTCTGAAAAGTAAATCAACAATGAAAAATAGTCATACTTTTAATGAGATGGCGCACGGGTGGCACTTTGCAAGTCTCGACATGTAGTGTACACTTGTACTATTATCTATTGTTCTATTCAGTTCTGTGTTTGAACTGAGTCTCGAATATTTTTGAGTACCTACCTAGTGAATGATGCTACCTGTCTACGTTGATAGGTAAATGTGATTGATAAAAAAAATAAAAAAAAAGGTTGAAGGGAAAAACTTCTATGCCAAAATGTTTGTTCTTTCTTATAAAAACCAGAAAATTTTTCGTGGACCCCTACTTACAACTTGTGAACCCCTATTTTCTTTTCACATCTTTGTGGAACCCCGTGTGGTCTCCTATGGAACCCTGAGGGTCCACCTGGATTACTTTGGGTACCTATGCAGTAGACATATACAAATATATTTGTTGTGAAATAATAAAATATCATTCACTTCTTACAAATTTATAGATTTACCATAGAAAATCATTTAAGAATTTGTTTCTTTGCTCTGAAACTATCTTTTGTGGACTTCAGACATCGTAATTTTATTTGTGAGTCATATAGGAACATTTTTTAAAATCATACAAATGAAATATTTGGAAAGAAATTGTATTAATATTTAATGTAAAAATTAAGAAAATAAGTAAATTATGTATTAAAATCTGAAGGAAATATATAGTAATTTATGAAATTTTAAATACATTAAAAACTGATTTTTAATTATATGTTTTTTATTTTTTTTTTTTTAAAAGTAGTTTAAATAACATACTGTATGAAAATTTAAAAAAAATAGTTATTTCTTCATTTACCTCTAACAATAACACAAAAATAACACGATTCAAATTACTGTCTATGTAGCCGTGCGTGATATACTTAAAAGAGCATATTCAAAAATTTGATTTTAAGTAGTTAATGTGTAATTATCTGTTATAATATTAAAGTAAATAAACAAATATATTATTAATAAAAAAAAGTTTTTAAGAAGGGATTTATTAAAATAAAGGAAAATAAAGAAAATAGCTAACTGAAACAATACGATCAATAATTAGAATAAAAAAAATAAAATAAACATGAAGTGGGTATAACATGTTTCACAAATTTTACTCGCACAAGAATTTATTTTAAAATCAATTCACTAGCGCCATCTATTGATTCATTTTTATAGTACGCATACAAAAGGAATTGATAAAAACATATACAAATAATATTCAATTAAATAATTTTGAAAGTATTGGTAAAAGAGATCATTCTTATTTAGTGTATCAAATCATTATTTAGTAATCATGTATTTTCTATATCTTGTGTTTCAAATGAAAAACTTATAAGACTGGTTCAGATTGGATACAAACTTTTATAATTCATGAATAAAATTTTTGAACAAAAACTAAAATAAACTTTATTTTTACAGATAAAAATTTTTTTGTTCATTTATGTATAAGTGTTAATCATAAAAAATATGTTTATGATACCTTACACATTAATTTAAAATTATCTTTTCATTTATGTGAGTGCACCTTTAATTACTATTTTCATCACATTATGTTTTAATAGTTTAATGCTGAAAAATGTCAATCTCTCATATGTACTTATAAGTAGGTAATTCAATCAGATTTATCGAACTTCAAATCACAGAAATCAAAAATAACAAAAACACAAGTAAAAAGAAAATTTATAAATTTTGGAGCTGTCATAAAACTGTACATATTTTTTATATGCACATATATTTACTTTTTAATTTTATTATGCTTTATGTAGAAAGAAGTAGACAAAAAGATTACTCTGTGAACAAAGATCTGACTCATATTTTTTAAGAATTACATACTGGATTAGTCAAAAAATATAATTCAAAAAATTCAATTAAAATTAAAATTCACACAAAACTTGATTAGATTTGAATATCCTGAATTTCATGCAATTTCAAATTGGAATTAATTAAAAAAACACATCTTTTTATTAGTTTTTTTAATGAGCAGCTGTGGTGAAAAAGGGCATCTAAATTGCACCATGAGAACACTTAATAAAACCCATTATTTTACACAACACAAAAATCAGTGTCTATAAGTGTTTTATTTCTATAAAACAAATATAAATTTCTATAATATATATATTATTTGAATATAAAATTTCCAAGACTTACAAGAATAACAACATAGAATGCTGTTTAAAACTCATTCTCTATTAGAAGATGCATAAAGTCATGAGTTATTAATGTAGATAAAAAAAAAGTTTCTTTACTAAAAAATATTTAAATATTCATAGCATTAATTATTTTTATAATTTATCGGAATAACAAAAATATTTCATTGTTTAAAATTTACAGCAATGTATAGTCATTAGTGTGATAAATTCCCAGGTAAATCTTTAGTACGATACAAATTAGATTAAACACATCACTGGTCACTTAAATGTTTGTATATAGCTCCCTTGATGCACAATATCAATTTAAAAATGCTGTATAATTTTACAAATATAATACAAAATTTGAGTGAAATAGGATTTTAACAAATGATTAAATTTAAGCTAATTTTTCACACTGTATCTTTGTTTGAACTTTTTATTTTTTAGAATCTTGAGATATGAAATGAAATGACGCTTTAGGATTTGCATGTGTAAAATATTTTCCAAAATTTTAATATAAATAGAGTTTTAAATCTTGAAATTACATTGATAAGCTTTCATTAATTCTACAAATATTTTGAGTATTTTATAAGATTTAATTGAATTTGACTAATTATAAACTTTACTTAATTATCATTTTCAGAAATTTAAAATTTGATTATTAATTCAAATAAAATTTGAAGTAAAATTCTGAAAAGTATAATATCGAGAAAATAGTCATTATTTTCTTAAATTCACATTATAATCTTGTAAAGTATTGTTGAAATTGAGAAATATGTCACACAGATTATACAAAATATGAATGCTTATTTTATAAAATTGCTTATGAATATCAAGTTAAATCAATAAAAATATGGAAGTTTTCAAATTTCCTTTGAACCTATACAGATAAAATATATGCATTTTTTATCTGTCACAAAAAGATTTTTCATAGCCCTTGTCTAATGTTAAAACTATTTGAGAATAAGTATTTCATTTGTATGAATTTTGACTGTTTGGACGGGTTATTTTTCTTTTTAGTAAAAATTTAAATAACTATAAAATACTTTGACACTAAGAATACAACTTAAATATTTTTTTAATTGTAATTTTGCAGTAATACTTTGGAAACTTTTCTGATAACCTTTTCACTTAACATTAACTATTTCACATGATGAATAAGCTTGGTAATGTTGTGATAAAACAATAAGAAATATCAAAAAGCTTTCTAAACTTTATTCTAAGAATTAAGTAAAACAAAATTACATAACAAATACAAATCAAACATTGCTTCAAATTTGCATAAGAAAATGGTCGAACATTATATAATCTACAGATAATGATTCACAATTTCATCACAGCAGATATTTCACAATAAAAAAAATCCACAGGAATTAATAAAAAAAAACTTTTCAGTACAAAATTTTACAGTAAATGCTTAAAAAAAGAACACAATACTCGAAAAGTTTTACTATATAACACATCAAAAATGTTATTTTAACACAATATTTGAAATTTGAAAGTATTTAGAATAAAATCTAACAAAATCACAAAAAAAAAAATTTTTTTTTTTAAAAAACTCATTTTTCTTTGATTGAAATTTTATACAAAATATTTTTAAACATTCATATAATTTTAGCATTTAATTTGAAAATTGTTCTCAAAATAAGGCTATTTTGTTACAATTAGTTTTTAATTCTCAAGTGTCATTTTTTTAAACATCATATTAATCCTGAAATTTATTAATTAAAAAAACTTGGAAAAAGGTATTGAAAATAAAAAATTCAGATTTTTAATTCAAGATAAATTTTAAGATATCCTCTCATATCAAAAAAGAATAAAAAACCATCAATTAAATTTCATGTATATTCAAAAGAATTGTAAATTGAAAACTTAAGTTTATCTTATTGCTTATTGTTCCTCAAATATTATAATGCACATTTAATATTTAAGAGTATGTCCAAAATTTTACAGAATTATTGCTTTTAGAGTGAGTTTTTTTTCTGGTGCAAAATCTAAAAGAGGACATACTGCACTATTGCATTTAGAATAAAACAACGTATTGCATGTCAATAAGTTTCAATATATACCCGTAAATCTGCATTTGTTTTACCATAAATTAACATTCAATCACACTTACATATTTTGTTTAAAGAAATAATTCTAAATGCTATAAATTTGTGTGCAATTAATTTCAAATACAATTAACCTATATAAATAGTTTTATATTTCAATGATATTACAAAATAAAATTTTTCATTTATGACGGAATTTTTCTATAAAATCATGCATTTTGCATTAATTTACAATGTATAAAACAAGATAAATATGAGAATTATTTCAAGTCATGTTAGCTTCATTGATTTACACTAAAACTTAATGAAAAAAAAATGTGATCCAGCACATAAAATATATTTTTCCTTTAAAAGACAAAACAAAAACTTTACACACAACTACAAAAACATCCTGGTTAATTCCAAGCAGTAATCACAGAGTTAGTGAAATTCGAAGAACGTCCATAAGGCTGCACCTTTTGACAAGCACAGAAGATCAGTGTAAAAAAAATAAATACATGAAAAAAAATAAATAAAGATGAAGAGGACACTGTCTTCTGTAATAGTGATGAGGGAAGAGGTATCACGAGTGAACATGGTGATTATGCTCTAAAGATTTACACATGTGATGCTAATAACTATTTACATTGAAAAGCTCAACAGCATCAACGACTCTGCTTTCGTACCATTTCTAAATCCTAAAAAAAAATTTTCTATCTATTAGTTAATCAATTATATATAAATATATTAACATTATAAATGTCTAAAGAACTAAGTAATACATGTAATTACACTCCAAAAATTTAATAAAAGCAAAGTTTTTAATTTAACCTATAAAATTAAGTATATGATAAATTCACAAAATAAAAATTTATCTATCATTTCTAATTTACAAAAAAATTTTGAAATGTAGAATTTGTGAAAATTATAGAAGTGATATTGTGAAAGCCTTACATTTTTATAAAAATAATATTTATATTAAACAGATGAGTTTTACAATTTAATGATTAGTTTAAATTTACAAAAATACTTACAGAAAGCAAATAGCTTTTAAGCTGTTCACAGGCTTTTTCAGCATCATCATTTACAATTATATAATCAAAATTTCCTGGTGTTTCACCTAAACAAAAATAAAGAATTTGAACACACCATATATGCAAAGTATGGTATTCATGCAGAATGTGTAAAACAGTTGATACTTAATTTTTTATAGTTTAACATTTCTTTAACATTCTTAACATGCAATGAATATTAAAGACTTAGAAAAATATCCAATTCTATATATCCAAATATATCCCGTTTATGTTTGCCTCATTAAGATAACTTTTGATAAGTAACAAAATTTCATTTTAATAAGGAAAAAATTAAATAAATTTAGTCATTAACTAAGAAATTAAATTATTTAATTACTCTTATACACTTAAGAAATAAAAGAAGATAAATTTGACAAAAATATGCATCTCAAAATAAAAAATATTTTGTAAAAATATATTTACCATATGCAAGCTCTTCTTTAGCTCTATTTAAACGTTTTCTGAGGCTTTCTTCTGTTTCTGTATTTCTACCTCTAAGACGTTCTTCCTACAAAAAAAAATGATTTTATTACATTTCCATTTATTAGTATGACAAATTAAAAAGTAATTGGTAATTAAATACTTTTCAAGAATAAAGCTATTGTAAATTCAAATGTATTAGCTATCTCATTACATAAAAAGTAAATCTATTATTTTCCATCTAGGAGAAAAATTTAACACAATCTTATTTTAAGTTAGTTGCAAAGTTGAAAAATAATATTCTAGTTTTGGTTGTACATGCAAATTATGCACTCATTATAAAATGATTATTCCTTTTGCATAATTATGTATTTTTAACTTACCAAAACTTCAAGACTTGGAGGTTTGATAAAGATAAATCTGGGCTTCAAATTAGTTTTCCTGATATTTTTTACTCCATTAATTTCCAAATCCAAAAAACACAGCTTTCCTTTGTTTTGAATTCTGTTGATTTCACTTTTTCTGTAAATAAAAAAGTATGTTACAAAATATAAATTTACAATTGCTATTCATCTTGACATTAAATACTATTTAATACACATAAAAATTAATTATTAAAATGAAAACCCAGAATGTGCGATGTTTTAACAATTTTCCAACACTGAAATGAGTGTTTTGTGAATTCGATATAAAATATAATTACTTATATATAAAATTTTCACAATTTCTTCTAAACTTACAAAAGCATTTTTGTTCAATTAAAATTTGTATGATTAATACTATATTAATATTATAAATGCTCCTATAAGGAAATATTACCAAGATTTGTGAATATAATCGGTATGAAGTTAATGAGCTTTTTGGTTTGTTATGTTAAACGATGTTTTAATCTATTTATAAAACAAAATGTCTGATAATTTAAAAGTATAAAAATTCACTATTTTTTAATGCTGAAATATTACAATATATATTTATTGTACAGTTTATAATAGTAAGTTTATTATCAGTGTACAGTATATTATAGTAAGGTATTTGAAACTTACGAGGTGCCATAATAGTTTCCAGAGAATTCAGTATATTCTAAAAATTCCCCTCTTGCAATGGCATCTTCTATTTCGGCTTTATCCACAAAATAATAATCTAAAAAATAAATAAATAAAATAATTAAAAAATAAATATCTTGTAGATCATTAAAACAGCTTGGTTTAAAACATTCAGAAATGATTTTTAAATGTATTCATAAATTAAAATTGATAATCTAAAGACAATTGTAATGTTTTAAGTGCTAAAAAAAAAAATTCAGTTAGATAATACTTAGTAAAAGGAAAAAGATTAAAAATAATGAATAAAAGTTAATTTTAAACTAAGACTTGCATCTTAAATTTAAAAAAAATAAATAAAAACTAATATTTGTATGAATGTATGTTAGTAGTTTCTAAAATTAATAAGAAACAGATTGAAAGCAAAAATGTTTGGGTAAAGCTGGCACTGATTTTAACATTAAAACTAAACTTTGAATGATTTACTGCTTTAAGAATATTAACCATAAACAGAACTATAAGAATTGTATATCTTTAAAAAAATATTTAAATAAAATATTGAAACTTACGTTGACCATGTTTCTCTCCAGGTCTGGGATCTCTAGTAGTATCTAAACGAAAAAAAAGAAGTCTAATATTAATTTCCACTGCAATAACCAAGTATTTTATAAAATACTTACAATTTAATTTTAAAAGTCAGTAAAAATTAAAAATAAGTTTTATCAAAAGCCTTTAAGATATTATTCAACTTTAAAATTTAAAGTCTTTATATTTATTATAACATTAAAAAAGCAGATTTTTTAAAAATTTTCAATAATTAACTTTAAGTTAAATATAAATGTTTAATTAATATTTTTAAAATTTTAATTATAAATGCAATTTTTGTTTTATTAAAAGACTGAAAAATTTATACTAGTGGATTTAAAAGTTATATACCATATAGAAAGAAATAAGTCTCTACATAAATATGTAAGAGACCATTTTCTTGCAATTATGTGCAAGCAAGTCACTCACGTGAAATGCTAAATTCAATGCAGTCTTTGTAATCTGCCATCAACATCCCGAGCAATGTAGATTTCCCACTACCAGAAGGTCCACAAATGACGACTGGACGAGGTAAAGCATTCTCGGTTTCTTTGGTATACCATTTTAGATTACCTAGAACAAGTTGCATTAAATTAAAAATTATGTTCTAAACATCACAAAAATTTAATACAATTAACAAGTAAAAATATTACAGGTAACCAACTATTAACCAGGCATAAAAATAGTTTATTCAAGAATAGAAAGATTTTATTCTTATATAAAATTATCAACAGTATTCTATGTTTTAGTTTAAATCTACAAAAACTTTCACTCTACTTTAAAAAATCATTTGCATCATCTTGAGTATTCATAGCTAAAGTTGGTAACTATTGATTTTCAAAAGATTAAACTTTTTCTGACATTGCATGTGTTAAAAATTAAATGTAACTGTTGCTAAAATAATTTTAATAATCATTCAATAAAAAATATAACACAAGCTTGGAATTATTTATATTGTTTAAAGCTGCATGATATACACATTAATATGCTGGAACTATGTACAAATAAAATGCAGTTCAATATTAGAAGCTTTAAGCTTTGGAAATTTCAGTTTATTTTCAAAATGTGGGTAAAATAGTAATATATATCATTTTTTAAAAAATTGTAAAATTTAAGTGCAGTACAGTGAAGCACAAATTTTATTTAACATATGCAAATATAGTTATTATTTATATTTGCCAGTAGCTACAATAAGAAAATTATTTAATTAGATATAAGAGATAATATAAATAAAATTTACTGAAAGAGAAATCTGTATGGAAGCTGTTAATTATAAAGTCAACATTGGACAAAAATTAAAAACTTATCTGTTTTCAACGATTTTTTTTAACCATTGTAAATATTTAATTCCCCTTTTATGGAAAAAATAAATAAGCAATTTTACCCAAAATACGAATGCTTTCCAACAATAGATTTAACAGTATACAGTCATAAGAAAACCCTCATTAGATTGAATCCTTCAATTTAAATACACAAAAAAGGCTTTTGTGTTCATTCCAAATTAAATCTGGACGTGTTTTTTCGCGGAAACTTATTAACACAACTTTAAGAATTTCTTCTTAATTTCAAGAACTGGTTATCCTATTTGATAACACTCTAAGCAATGACGGTATAAAGATTATCAAATACAAGCACAATTGAGATAATCTAGACATAAATCAGTTCACGCTTTTTATTAACATCCCTACGATGTTTATGTAACATAAATTGAGAAGATAATTGGTTGATGACTGATAAATAATGAACTTTGAATGAATAGCACTGTTATCATTACGTAGCTAGGTCAGGCTACTAAAGAATTGGTTTTCCTTAAAAAAGGAAACTGTAATTTACCTCTGTTAACATCTACAATCCCGTTTTCATATGGCTTCGCTATCAATGAATTCCCAGTTTCCATGTAAGTTTTAATTAGGCGCGATTTGATTAAAGTGTGAATATTTCCGTCGAAATTACGAAGAATGGAAAATAAATGTAAGCGATTACAAGAAAATTTGTAAATGAAGGATACGTTCATACGTATTAATTTAAACAAAATCTTTAAATTATATGTGTTTCCACGTCGTACGCAAATTAAGTTGTAAATAACGTGGGAGAGGGGAGGTTAAAAAACTCATCCGGTTGTTGACGTTTGCTTAAAGTTGAAGTTAAAGTTTATCCTCATTGTGATTATAAACTCTTAATTGCTTGATTCTAAATCTATTGAGATTCTTAAAAATTATTTATTTGGGAAAACATTTCCAAATACTCAAAAGATTGGGATCAATAATAGAAAATATAGAACGTGTAGCATGTATTGTTTTAAATCCTCTTTTACCTCAATTTGAGTCCTTTAAATCTGATAAAGGTTTATAATTGAATTCATTTTTAAAAATACTTTACATCTAGTGAATTATTTCAGCTTTCAACGAAAGTTTTCTTTCAATTTAAGGAAAATATATAAATGAAAATGAGCATGTTTACATTAACTATTATAAAAACTTTCAATTTTACAACTAAAAGCAAACATTCAGTACACAAATTTAAAATATATCGTTAGCAAAAGATTAAAAATTTCTTCTACAATTATTCTAAAATTTAATAATAGATATTGTCAGCAAACATTCTTAATAAACTTGACTATTTCTTGATTAATTAATCTTTTTGTTTAGGAAATTTAATAAATTTTTAAGCAGCATAAAATTTGGCTCTTGTTTGATCAAAGGATGAGAGAATTTCATTAAAAGTATAATAGATCTATAAAAGTCGCATTTTTTCACGAGAGTAATGTAAATGGATTTTAAGGTAGATTCATTTGCTTACTTAGTATAGGAAATCATGAAATAAAATATATTTAAAGCATCCCCTTTTATTATATCAATGGGAGAAAAGGTTAATCGTGAACAAAAATCCAATCTATATCTAAAAAAATCTATATCCAACTTATATCGAAACGAATTATTCTGCATTTTATCTGAAGCACTGAGAAATGATTTCAAAAAATATCGATGATTTTAATTTAACAAAATAGAACATCTTACCAAAAAACCACTCGTTGTTCCGCGGATACCGACAATTCCATGGAAACTCTTGCAACACATTGGTGTGAGCAGGAATAGCTTGTAAAGTAGAAGTCATCTTCACTGGTAAGCTACGTGGAAGGGCGAGAAGGTTTCTCAGACAAACTCGTTTGTAGGTACTCTCTATTCCGAGAGTCCTCCCGCTCCGGTATTTATTTGCACCGACCCCGCTGATTACGACTCTCCAAAAAGAGCCGAACACGCCGATTTCACGTGAACAAACTGTTTTAAAATTAATAATTTCCTTCGGGGGCGGGGACTGTGAAAGTAGTTCCATGGTTGGTCATCCTTCAGAAGGTTAAGCAGAAAGCCGTAACATTACACTTACAGTTTCTTATCTGATATACGATAGAGATAAAAAATGTAAGTAAACAAGACTTTCCCGTTTCTTTCCTTCTCTCAACCGCTTGTCACGGGACTTGTCAATCAAGATCAGGGGGCGAGGGTGGCCCAAGTCCCGCCGAGATAAGATACAGTCTGATCATGTATATTTTAACACTATTTATGGGGGTGAAAATAAACAAAAGGACATTAAAATTTTTCATTTGACCCAATTTATAACACGAAGTTGCTACACCGGTGTTGGCTGGTTGGGGTAAAAGTTTGCTTGAAGTGGACATTAAGGTCTAGTGGTGAAAACGTGCATCCATCGTGTTTTCTAATTTTGAGATATTGTTTCTTTCCATTCATTGCATTTTTTTTTCTCCAAAAGTTTCAAGTTCAAGTGGATGTGATGCTATGATTGAAAACATATATCGCAGCATGATAAATATTTATAAGCAGTAATGATAATAAAGTCTAAATATTGTGAGAGCAATAATTTCCATTGTACTTTCTATTCTTCGGATTATTGTGCACAAAAGACAAATAGTATTGAATTGTTTTGATTTGATTAATTTTGTCTGTTTTTTTTATCACATGTTTCACAAAAAGCAGACGTGAACGAAGTATTTTTTAAAAAATCACCCAAATAATAATAAACTTTAGAAAAAAAGCTTTAATTGACATCTTAAATTTACTTTAAATTTAATATCTTGTAAATATAGACTTTGAAGATATATAAATTAAGATGTCAATTAAATAAGTAATTTGTAAATAATTTATTATAATTTAAAGTTAAAGAAAACGGAAAAGATTATCAAAAAATTCTCATTATATTAAATTAAAACGCTATTTTTCATAAATAATTAATATAAACTAAATATTTTATAAAATATTTTAAAGTAATATAACTGTGATAATTATATAAAATTAACATAAACTAATATCATCTGAAATTTAACTTAAATGTATAACAGGATGCTTTAAAAAATTAAAAACTACTGAGAGATTTTAAAACCATTTTCTACGTCATTCTTTTCTTTAAAATAATAAAGTTCTAAGACTTACAAGAAAATAGAAATTATATTTATAAATACTAATAATTTTTATTTTATTGTAATAATCATGACATTTTAAAATAATTTTTTTCACTTTATTGAATCTTATCAACAAATTGCTGCTCACATGCGAAATTTTCATGTAACAAATTTTTAAATGAAAATATTTGACATTTACAATAAACATTTAGGTTCGAATTTCGTAACAGAAAAAAATACAAATTATTTCATCAGGAAAGGAAATATTATTGTATTTTTAATGGCAACTTTTATTTAATATGTTATTTCTATTGCTCAAACGACCGCAATATTTCTCTACGTGAATAGGTTCAAATGATAACGCTAATAATCACAGCTAAAATGGACATTTTTAAGTGATAGACGAAAATAACTGCTTCAAGTATAAAAGAAAATAATGTTCAAAGAATACAATGAATAATTTAAACTATTGCTTAAGAATTACTCCAATTAGAAATGATTGAAATTAATGATAAACTCACTGATTTCTATTCATTGGTTTTAAAAAAAGGATAATTTTTAACGAAATTAAAATTAGAATGTTGTTTCTATTGCATACAAATTATAAGGAGAAAAGGCAAACTTGTTAATAAACTGTAAATCTTGAAAACGGATTATAAAGTTTTCTACAATAATGATTATTTATAACTAAATTGAAATATTTAAATCATTTAATGCCTCAAATATTCTGTTAAAATACATAATGATTGATGAATCAATTCTGTAAGTTATTTTACGAAACATTGGGTGCTAATGATTGTAATTAATAAACGTTGCCTTTCTTTTTATACGTATAATGCTGAGTATAGTTAAACTAATGTTTAATATAATTCTAAAGTGAATTCATGCTAGTATTTATTCACCAATGTATATATTTTGATATAATGTTCGAAAATATGATATTCTTCAAAAATAATCATGGCGGAGTTATACTGGTTTGTATACAGGTAACCCTCCTATAACACGGTAGTTAGGTTCCTAGAAAATGCCGTGTTGTGTGAAATCGTGTTGTATGAGACCCAGAACTAGTACAAAAAGGGGGGTTACGTTCCAAAAACTTATTAAAAACAAATATTTTTTTTAATTCGACATAAACAACTTAATTTTTATTAAATAATAAATGTATATCCAACACAAAGTAAGAAAAAATATTTTAATCTAACGCAACTCTAATTTAATGAATTTATTCGTCGTCACTGCTCAGTACAATCAACCGAGAACGTTTTTTGGGTGGAACGATATCGCCTTCACTTTCAGAACTTTTTTCTCTATTTTAAGTTTTTGTATGTTTTCCCCTCTTTAAAAAAATCTGTAATCGAACTTTGCTGACTAGTTCTTACTAGGTCATTGTAAATTTCGCGGTATGGAGTTAAACAGTTTTGCAGCTCCCTTTTGAATTTTCGACTTCTTTCCGTGGAAGGTTCTGTTTTCAAGAAAAATGACTCGAGATTTTCCGCTAAGCATAGGCCTTCTTGTAATTCTTTTAATGTTAAATTCTTAACTGCACAATCTTCATCAGAGCTAGCGTCTTCAAAATCTATTTGATTTGCATCCAGGGATGCCATTTCCATCAAATCCGCTTCGTCAACTTCTTCTTCCACTAATAATTCTTGAATGTCTTCAGTAGCCATATCCACAAAACCTTTGCCTCCGATTGATTGACCGATAACAAGCTCTAACATTGGAACAAAACCGTGTTATAGGATGACGTGTTGTAGGAATTTTCCCGCAATTTACGAATCGTGTAATAGCGAAACCATGTTATAGGAGGGTGTATATTATTTTGGAATCTCTCATAAATCATTGGTTATTAAGAAGCATAAGTTGATATTCAACAAATGGGAAAAAATTATTAAGTTCATCAAAAGTATGATGTCAAAAATATGATATTAAAACTATATCAAATCAATTTAAGCAAAATAAATAAAGTGGTACTGAATTTCTGTTTTGCAAATTAGATTTCATATACAATAAGAGAAATCTAAAACTGGTTCATAAGCATTGCAACATTGTTATCTACAAAATGAAATCTATTTCTTTTACTCATATAATTCTAAAAAAGAACTTATTATCAGCAGCATCCTGCTGGTAACAGGAAACGGCTAATTTTAAGAAAATGAAACGTTGTGTAAGAAAACTGAACTCTTTCGAAACGAAAAATAAGAAAGATGAGTCATATCAGCTTGACCTATTTCAGTATTTGGCAGACTGAGAATTAAGGGGCTTTATTTCGCCATGTTTGCATCAGAGGTGCTATATTTAATCTGATGCAATTTTTCTTTGATTTTTATCTGATAATCACAGAAAGCGTAATCGAACTTTCGAAAGCCATCTGATAAGAAAGGAAAACTCACTAGGAGCAAGGTTTATCAGTCGGTCCCCCCATACCTACTTGCGAAATTTTACTGCGCGAGAATTGATTTTTCATTGAGTTGTAGTAACCTTTACCAAATAAAGGAGTTGAATAGTAAATTACGAAACTGATTCGAGAGCTACCAAAAAAGGAATCCGCCAACTATTTATATTCTCTATTGGTAAATTATTGTATTTTTAAACAAAAATATTTATTTTTTAATTACAATAAGAAAATTTTAGGAGTGATAAACTTTCATGGCGCCATTTCATTTCGTTTTATAATTATCAATTGAATACCAAGACAAATTAAGCGATATGCTTTATTTCAATTGTTTTATTCGAATTTATATCACGAGTTATATCATTGCTCTATAATAGTAAGTGCTTTGAACCAATTGTGTGTCAATAAAACGGATGTGTTATACTGGAAGTAAATCAACATGATTTATGCGTAATTTGTATGCAACCATATATTACTTCATAAAAATACAACCTATGACCCCAAACAAATTAACGTATGAAGAGATTAAATTGTTTGAATTAAAATAGCAATAGTATGCACTACTATATGATTTCAGACTAATTGTTCCAAATTGCACGCCTTATTTGATTCTGTGAATAGCTATTTAAGATAAAATGAATTATTCCAACATATCTATGATTTTCACTTTTCAGGCATTGATAATGGAACGAAATATTTATTCAAGTACATCTTTATTATTGGCTATCTAAAAACTAAACTCCATGGCACGACATAACATGTGGGCCAAGGCCTACAGTGCCCATAACTGTTTTCATGACAGAGGGCCCTGGGGTGCGAAGCATATGTCCCAGTTAGGTGGTCAGCCTAACGTAAGACCCCCAGTGTTTAGTTGCCAAGCATGCTTGGTACTCAGTTAATCGACCCACTGAAGGGATGAAAGGCTGAGTCAAACTTGCCCAGCCCGAGGATCGAACCTCGGACCTGTGTGATGGGAACGTGAAACGCTGCCACTAAGCCACCGCGCTTATTATTGGCTATCAGAAAATACATTTTCGGCAAAACATAAATCGATTCCATTTTCAGTATGAAAAATGTAATATCCTTAAAATCTATTTTGCCTTTTATAAAATATGTACAGAAAAATTTTCAGTTACACCTTCCTCATCTGAACATTTTTATATTTTGCATACTCCAGTATCTTTCAGTTGGAAGATAATTTATAAGTTTCAATTATATTTTTAAAAGTCTTGATTTTTTTTAAATTTTATTTTATGGTTATTTTTGCTTCCTTGACTATTGCATATTAATATTATTTTCTATAAAATTTTTTCAATGAAAAATATTGTTATTAATATACATTACACAGAAATTTGTTCTACATAAAAGCATGCGCCATTTCTTTATTAGGAATATATTACATTGCTTACCATAATATAATTAATGTAACCAGATAAAAACAATTTTTTTAGCACTTATTACCTTTCAGCAACTGTCAAGGATATTATATATACTGCTAAAACAGCTTTAAGATAAATTTGATTTTTCCTTTTTCATTGAATCGCAAAATAAACTTTATAATGATACCCAGCCATCAATCAATTTTGCGAAGTTCCGGTTCCTGCTGGTAGTGTTATTTTTGCACTACCGGCTCCGTAGAACTTAACACTTTGGATCAGAACTTTGCTGGATGAAACGAAAGAAGCCTTGATACAACAAAGATAATAAATCCCACGCAGACTTCTGTCATCAAAAATGTCGTCTTTGCCGAATGCGATATGCTTTATCACAGCTTTCGCGACTCGCAAATAGAATCTGTTACAGATTAGTCGAAAGGATAGATAAAAATAAAAAAAAAAAATTAGCAGTTTAGATTTAAATAACTATAAATTCTAAAAATGAATTTTTGTCCTTTTCTTTTCTCATCCAATTTTATCATTTGTATTTTTAAACAATCGGAGGATAGATAAAGTGCCACACTACTTTATCTTGCACAGGATGTCGTTCAGTTACATTATTTAAAATTGTAGTAAGTTTTGCACAGCCTTGAATTTTTTTGGATTAAGTGCTTAGCAATAAAAGTTTGAAATAAATATTTAAAAATGCTTGTCACAATATCAAAACGGAACACTTAAATTTCGCCAAACTTTTATTAAAATGAGTACTGTACAATAACTAGTGTAAGAGTACTGACATTATGCTTAAACGAACTGTTTCACCGCCCAACTTCTCTAGTGGTCAGCGTGAATGGCTGCGGATAAGAAGGTCCTGGGTTCGAATCCCGGTTCGGGCATGGATGTACTTTTTCTCTCTATCTATCCTGTCTTTGTCCTTTCCTTGTATGAATGAGGTGTAAATGGTTGCCTACCCTATAAATGGGTCCCTATGGCATGTGTGTACTGAGGAAGTCGGACTCCACACCAAAATATGGTTCAGTTGGAAAAGTGGAGCAGCGCACACCATGTTGCCAGCCTAGCTGACACACGACAATGAATGAATGAATTATATGATGATACACAATATTCCTGCCTAACAAAATCTTTGTTAAAAGCTTATTGTTGTTGTTGTGGCTTATCCTCTTTAAAGATCCGACATTAGTCAGATCAACTCCAATAAATTGTTGACAGTCAGAAAATCGATGACTAACAATGCTGTCTGAGGATAAATCTTCCCGGGAAAGTTCGACGCAATCCAGAATATGTTTCGGTGAGGCTGGATGGACACAGCATTGTTTATACAAGTGGGATAATTTTTCATACCACATTCAAACGATAAACATTTTAGATGTCCACTTGAGAATCTGGCCAAGGCTGTCTGAGATTTTCGGTCACATTTAATTCCAGGAGATGTTCCAGAATACCATTGGTACGTGGGTGGAATTTGTCCGATTTCATTGCTTATAATTTTGAAATATGATTGGGAGACTAAGTCAGCACCTGATGTGATAAATTCCTAACTAAACTTTCAAACCACAGCAACGAAGGAGAGTCAAGCTTACGAATGTTAAACAGAAGCTATATTGCCTCAGATATTAAATTTCTTTTAAAAAAATTAAATTAATTGGAACACACGCCACATTAAACATACAATTTTAAGAATATCAAAGTAAAATTTTTCGCATTCAAATAATTATTTTAATTTTAATTCAATTTAATAAAATATGTATATTTTATATATAATATGTACCGAATATTCATACATGGTGCATCTTGGAACATCACTCTAGTACACCACTCATATCAGGGAATAAGACCTAGAGGGGTTTTGTCCCACCAGTGTAGCAGAAGCGATCAGACAGCCATTACCAGATTTAAATGTGGACATTTAAGATTTCAGTGTTACAGTAACGGGAATAAGACCATTCCTATATGCGTAGCGTATCGCAGAGATGCGATTTCTGATCACGTTTTGGATTGTCTGGGGCTGTATTCTAGACTAGGTCTATATAGAAACCCAATCACGGTCTTGAACTTTTTTAAAAGTGAATAAATGTATAAACCTCTTGTTTATCTCTGCTAAACCCATGAGATACGTAACAACAACCGAAAATTCACCTTCATATTACAGTCAATTGTTGCTAAATATAATACATCATTAAAAGATAAGCACCACATTTCAACAATTTTTATTTTTACGCATATTGGAATATATCAACTCTCTACATCAGATATAGGACCTTTCTCTTGGAAGATGTTTATAGCCTCCATGAGTAATTCTTTCATATTTAGTATAAAGCCAATGCTCTAAATTTCATCATTTGACCTTTTTGGCCCTTGAAGTATTTCCGAGTCTCAGCACTATTGTATAGTTTTTTTCCAACGGTGGGCACCTGAGGGTTGAACCCTATGCCACAACAAGGCCACAAACTGCTACTCATTTGTCGTTACCCAGGAGGGCACCTGTGAACCAAGTCACGGAGGCGAGTGGCGTTGCCCACGCCATACCACCACAAACCCGTTTATAGGGCGGGTCACATTCATACATCATCACGGAAGAAGGGATAGAGAAACACAGAGAGAACAGAGAAAAAGTAACATCCATGCCCGAACCATGATTCTAACCCAGGACCCACAGCTCAGGAGACAGGAGCGCTAACCACTCAGCCATCGGTCGGCAACATTATTGTAAAATTTTTACGATTACTCTGCAAAGTACACGCTGGTAAAATTGGCCATTAAAATGTATTTTTAAATGTTTTTTTAATGCCCGACTGCTTTTATGAATTCAATCAAATTCAGTGCTATAAGGAGCAGCATTTTTTAGAATGGACATCCAGTAGATGTGCCATATATGCTCCAAAAGGATAGAGAAACACAAAGAGAGAAAGAAAACATCCATGCCCGAACCATGATTCGAAGCAGTATAGGTCTTGGGAAAGAAATATTTAAATGTAAGAAATAGGTTCCAGAGATTCTTATCATACCAAGAACGAAGTCCATTAATTTATGACTATGGGATCACAGTTTTTCACTTTAGGTCAAAGTAGTTCAGGTTTGGTGTGTTACCCAACGTTCATTTTTACACACTAGGACTAATTAGACCGGTATTTACAGTTTAAAGTGGATTCCAAACCGATACAAATATCCAAGCTTAAGGTGCGATTCGAACACACGAAATTTTGAACCTAAGGTCAATGTGCTACCAGCTCATGCTATAAATCGACAGGACCAAGGACCTAAAGTTTATACCAAACACAACCACCTTTTTAGTAGTTTAATATCAAATTTACACGCATATTTGTGCGTATATATAGTTCCACATCACAAAATGGAAATTCATATACTCTATACTTTCGAATTTATAATATTTAAGCGGAGCATGGTCCAACGTAAACAATGTAGAGACATTTCAAAGAAAAATAGTTCGAATAGATTTCGAAAAATAACATTATGCACTATTTACTGAATTTTATTCAAAAGCTGTTGCTTTGTGTAACGAAATGAGTGGTATAAAAATACCGATTCCAGGACAGGTGGAGCGTGGAGCAAGGTGAAGGGAGGAGGGGAGTGATTAAGAAGGGGTGAAAAGGGGGGATGAAATCGAGTTAAGTTGTCTACTTCTGATGTTGAGTTGTTTGACTCCTGCTTGTACTAATTTTGAATTTAAACTATTACTGTTGCCACTCATAAGTAATATTAATGTTGCCACTCAAATAATAGTAATAATTTCAAAATTTTTACAAGCAGGAGTCAAACAACTCCACATTCAGAAAAAGACAACTTAACTCGATTTCATCCCCCTTTTCACCCCTCTCAATCACCCCTCTCCTCCCTCCACCTTGCTCCACCACTCCCCTCCTACCTCCACCTTGCTCCACCACTCCCCTCCTCCCTCCACCTTGCTCCACCACTCCCCTCCTCCCTCCACCTTGCTCCACGCTCCGCCTGTCCTGGAATCGGCATTTTTATACTACTGAAATGATTTCAGTTTTATAGATAACTTAAAAGCAAATCGAATGAGTTGTTGAAAGCTCAAGCATTTACTGTTGTTACGAAGTTTCAAAACATTGAAGTTGTGACTCCTTTTTCATTTCTATTCCAGTGCATTTCCCACAGGCGGCATACAAGAAAACAGTAAGCGCGCACGTTGTGTATTATATTTGAAAAATGTTACTTTTGAAAAGTAATTACACTGGGGATGTAGAAGGCCGCGGTGGCCTGGTTGGTTGGGGTGTCGTTCTCATTATCGGAAGGTAGTCTCAGTCCGAATCCCGGTTCAATCGAATATCCCTCGTGTGTTAATGAGGCCACGTTAAAACTGGGAGTGGTCGCAATGTTCTCCAAGTGAAATGATACCTCTGGGTGTGGCAGGCCAAATATTGGGTGTCTTCTGCTTGGTCCCTGCTTCAAAATCATGAAGACTCCACCCGGATAACTCTAACTGGTAGAGCCTAACTTAGGGCTAGGTAGTTTGTTTGGCTTGTCGCTCAACGGTCATTTTTTGCACACGAGGGCTAATTAGACCGGGACCTACGGTTTAAAGTGGATTCCGAACCACCACAAACATCCATGCCTAAGGTGGGATTCGAACCCACGAACTGTTGAACCGAAGGCAAGAGCGTAACCATTCGGCTGCCAGGTACAGGGAAGCATGCTGGTGCAACAACTGGAAATGTAGAAAGGATAGATCTGATGTGCTATAAATATGATTTCTTTACTTCAGCAGTTACTAATCGCTGATATTTTTAAAAGATAAGAACATCGTGTTCTTTCTTAAAGAGATCGTTTAAATTGATCACATCACGACACAAGAGCGTCATCACTAATTAGAATCTAAATTACAAATGCTATAGTCAAAATTTCGAAATATAGGTTTCAAATTATAACTAGATACCTGCGTCTTGATAATTTCATTCAATATCATCCGGTTATTCTGAAATCAATCGGTCAAAATTTGGCGGACAAACAGAAAATATTTTATTTATAATAGATACACACATGAAAAGACTGTTAATTGTTACTTTTGGCTTTCGAGTTTTAATTGGACTGTGATGCATTTTTTAAAAATGTATTCTGTGTGAATCACATTGTAAATATCCATACTGTTCAACAAATCAAGATTGTAGTTGAACTCACATGCAGTTGAATTAAAATTCGTTCAATTGCCGGATCGGCTACTGTTATAAACCAATTGACATTTTTAAAACATGCCAACTATTTTATAGAATAATCCTCCATAATCAACATATTTGCATAATTTTTTGTCGATTCTAGATTTTTAGACTGAGCAGAATTCTTTCAGAAATCGCGACTTAAACGTTTTGTAAAACGTGACAGAAATATTATTTCTTATTCTCATATTGGCAACGGTTTGTTCTTTGAATACAAATGTTACGTTTTCTTAGGCAATTCAAACCTTATGATTTAGTAGAATGAGAACTTCGTATGTATCACTGATATCTAATGCTGTACTGATAATCAGGTATAAAAATGTAATGCCAAAAGTTCTAGAAAAATATTTAAGAGAAATTTCGAAACTGTTCTACGCTTTCAAACAGATGCATTTGTGGAAAATATGGCGATATTTTACCAGAAGCTTTCTGTACATACGAAAGAATTATTACAGTAAAATAGGAGTGCGATATAAAAGAAGCAAACACTAAGCCTAGATTTATAGTCAGAGACTACGACTGAATGAAGCAGAATGGAATCTAAGAAACACGAACAAACATTTTCTCACAGTGATAAGGCGCGCTAAACAAGAACAATGGATCTTTTCTTTATTTTCGTGAAGAATTATATATGGCAACTATGTACGTCATATCAATAAAAATGAAACGGTTGAGTCATCTTTGGATAACTGTTATTGAAATAAAGCTGCCGTCCAGAAAAGAAATCTTACTAATTCAGTCCTTAGGAAAATAAATCTTCGGATGTTACTTAACATCTTGTTTATCGAAAAATTCTGGAAGAGGGATATCTAAATTTGCAAATCCTAGATTACCTCAAATCTTTGGAAAGATAATCAATTTAAAATAAAAATAATTGTAAGCTTATCTTTCATTTAAATCCAGTTTAAAGTGATGTATTTATAAAAACCTAATATAAATTAACATTAAATTAGAAATTGGGAACCGAGAAAGTTTTTGTTCTTCGCAAAATTGCCATTAGGAGATAGTTATTCAGAATTATAATTCCTAAATAGTATTCTTAAGAATTACTATTAGTGTAATTTATAAATAATATTCTTAAGAATTCCCAATGTGGCATAAAAGATATAATTCGTATGAAAATTAAATCTTATACTAATCGAGATTATATATTATAATGCAGTAGAAATTCGCTATAACGAACTCGTGTAAGGGAATAGTTTGTAAAATAGAAATATGTATTAGATTAGAAAAAAAATCAGATTTTCATAAACTACTTTTCATTTTAAATATGAGGTACTATTATAAAAAATTATTTTGTAATGCTATGAAAGAAGCACATGGCAAATGAGAGTCATACTTCTTCTTCTTAAGGTTGGGTTTGTATGTCATTGGAACCTCTGCTTTAAAGAGCATTTTGTACCATTAACTCCAAACCCCTAACCCAATGTTTCCTAGTTCCAGTTACTCGGGTCACCCACTTTATTAATAAAGTCCGATATATAACCCTTTAATGGAATCTAGGTGTAACTCTCTAGTATGAATGATGCCTAAAGAAGTTAATCTAGGGAGGGCAAGAGCCTCGCATTCGTAAATGATATGCTTGGCCGTTTCCTCTTGCGTATGACATTTCCTGCAGATAGGGTCTTGCTGAAACAGTCCCATTTTATGGAAGAGTTTTCTGAAATAGTAGTGCCCAGTTATGAAGCCTACGATTACACGTATCTTCTGCCTAGAGCATCTTAGAATTTCAGAGGCAATCCTCGCTGATGATCCACAGATCATACTTTTGTGGGTTTGACCAGGAGTCTCTCAACTCTAAAAATCTCTCTCATTAACTTGTATTAAAAAGAGAAGATTTTTTGTTTTATTTTCACCTATTATAGCAAACTATACATCAGATATATGAAGATTTAAAAATCTGATTCTCCACAAGGCGATTAAAAAAGATGTGAATTAATTCTGATCTAAATCAAAATCTAAATTGTCAAAATCGTCTAGGTTGTCCCATATATATACATTTGTCTTTCATCACCTGCACCAAGTGCCAAAATCATCAGGCTTCTCCTGAGCATCTTTTGGATTGCATGGGTCTCTCTAGGGAGGATATCTTTAGCAATCCTCTTTTAGTCTTCGACTTCCTTACAGTCAACGAACTCGTGGATCTAGTCTGACTCCGTCAGACATGGAGGATAAGCAACAACAACATATACATTTGTTGCAGCCTCTATCCTTATTTGAGAATAATTCCAGAAGAATCTATGAAGCTGTATATTATTGGCAATATTTTGATCAATTTCCTTTCATTTCTTACTTAATTTAATGACTGGACTATAATATTTCTATATTTTAATCGCACGTGAGCCTCACATCGGTTAAAAAAAGATCATATTAAAAATTTCTTGTAAACATGAGAACACAGAGGCATTTTATTGAAAATTACTGAATTTTAGCGCAACTCATTTACCGGTATATATCTTTTATATATTTAACCCGAGTTATAATTTCCTCTTTACATACATACGAAAAAATCTCATATTTACCAAAAAAAAGTTTGTGGAAGATATGGTATTTCAAAACTGACTTAAAAATAAAATATCAAGCTGGAAATGCAAAAATACAACTAAATTTTTTATGTTGTTGTTGTCGTGTGCCAGCTAAGCTGGCAATATGGGGTGCGCTGCTCCACTTTTCCAACTGAACCATATTTGGCGTAAAGTCCGATTTCTTCAGTACACACATGCCATAGGGACCCGTTTATAGGGTAGATAACCATTCACAACACATTCATACAGGGAAAGGGCAAAGACAGGATAGATAGAGGGAGAAAGTACATCCATGTCCGAACCGGGATTCGAACCCAGGACATCCCTATCCGTAGTCAGGCACATTGACCACAAGATAGGGCGGACGGCAAATTCTTTTATGAAATACAATTAAAAAAACAAGGTATAATTTAAGTAGTTTCAGAAGTATTCACAAGTCAGAATATGAAAGAAAACTTAGCTCAACAACCAAAAATTCATACAAAAAAAAAATTTTTTTTTTTTTTCAAAATTGAAACTATATTTCTGCTTTAAGATATTTGTGGACAGATTTTTTCTTTTAAAATTTCGAGAATATTTTAAATGGTTAAGGACAAACCAAACACATTCACAAACTTAAAAATGATGGGACCAAAAATACTTACATTTAATGGACACCATCGTGAAGTCTTGAGATTTCTCTTCGATTCGAGAGATAAGAAAGAGGATTCCTTATGTTCTTTGCCACTCAAAATAAATAAGTGCACAGGCGCTCAGGTGTGCATGACAGGTATATTTATTCACTCAGGACATCATACATGAATCACCCATGATGTCATACGAAATGTCGTGACATGATTTCTCCTCCCCCTTCTAAGAAAAAAGTTCTTGGAAAAATTTGAGATAGCTTTACTAATTTCTACCTGCCGTGCTATAAATCATTTTCTAGTTGCGATTCCGTATCCTTTTTGTTTTAGTTTCATCAGTCTAAAAAGATAACACGCGAATCTGACACACACAAAAGATTTCAGCAAATAGGTTAAAGAAATTTTTAATAGCGTATTACTCCAATAAAAGTTATGAAAAAGAACAATTTTGTCTTCAGGGAGGCCTTTTAAACTTTTCTTTTATCGTCAACATGTTTTTTTAACTGTGCGAAAGGGAAAAAAAAGTTGGAATTTTTAGCTATTAGTTTTGCATTGAATTATAAAAAAATTCCTAAATGCCAGAATATAGTTCTGCATTTAAATAAATAAAACCAGAAGGCAACAATGGCAATATAGGATAATCGAAAAAAAAATAATTAAAAATCGGATTAATATCCATCTTTTCCTTTGGAATCGAACTCGTAATCTTTTAAAAAGTGAAATACTGATCACTTGTTTGGCTTTTTAGACTTATACCCTGCTTAATTTTGAGATAAAACTGAAAACTCATAAACTATGAACTAATTTTTAGGACTAGAATAACATTGTTGTCGTGTTAGCTAGGCTGGCAATATGGGGGCGCTGCTCCACTTTTCCAACTGAACCCTATTTTGGTGTGGAGTCCGACTTCCTCAGAACACACATGCCATAGGGACCTGTTTATAGGGTAGGCAACCATTCAACACTATCGCACAATGAAAGGACAAAGACAGGATAGATAGAGAGAGAAAGTACATCCATGCCCGAACCGGGATTCGAACCCAGGACCTCCTTATCCGCAGTCAGGCACGCTGACAACTAGACAAGTTGGTCGGCAAATCACTTTGGATGATAAAAATGAATGCAATTTTTTTAATAAGATGAATGATCTAAAACTTATAATATACTTTGGAAAAATATCCATCTATCTTTTGGTCTCATACTTGCAGCCAATGACATCTATTAAAATCGCAAGTTACTTTCCAAATAATATCTGCAGTTAAAATTTAGCTTAGTTAAAACAGTAGAAACCGAATACACGAGAGTTAACCAATCATCTGCCAGCTTGGCTATATAATCTGTCTGGAGACGTGCATCAAATAATAGAGAGGTATAGTTAGTCCTTATTTGAACGAGCGACTAAGCCATTAGCAGATATATTCAAGTACATCCGAAGCTCTCAATTGGAAACCACGTTTTGATAACGAATGATTAGAAATTTTTTCTTCCAAATTTGTGTCATATGAAAATTTGGACATGAATAACAAGTGCAAATTTTTTCAGCAGGATTACTTGTAGACGAACTATTTATTTAGTCCTTGGAGAAACAACTTCAAAAATTGTCAATTATCGTAACCTATTGATAGAGCTAAACTCTGTACATTGGAAGATCTAGTTACCGTAGAAACAACGGGAGA